>JAJDFF020000014.1:0-87747 GCA_021527025.2 Geoglossum cookeanum
AAAACCAAAAAATAAAATTAAATATTATTATTTAACCCTTTCCTTTTTTTTTTTTTTTTTTTTTTTTTTTTTTAAGTTTTATCCCCCCTCCCCCCCCCCCCCCCCCTTAACCCCCCCCCCCCCCCCCCCCCCACCCAAGCCGTCCCGTTGATAACGTCAGGCACACACACACACGGGAATAAGCTAGGGTGGGGGGGGAGAATGGGGGAGGATGACAATGAGAATGAGGTGAGATGGGAATGAGAATGAGAATGATAGTAAGAATGAAAATGAGAATAAGAATGAAAATGAGAATAAGAATAAGAATGAGAATGAGAGTAAGAATGAGAATAAGAATGAGAATAAGAATAAGAATAGAGAGGTGCAGGTGCAGGTGCAGGTGCAGGTAAGGTACAGGTACAGGTACAGGTACATGTACACGTGTAGCACAGCGCAGCGGGGATTCCCATTCCCATTCCCATTCTCATTCCCATTCCCAATGCCCAATGCCCAATGCCGAATGCCCATCTCTCTCTCTCTCTCTCTCTCTCTCTCTCTCTCTCTCTCGTCTTTTGTTCTTTTTTTTTTTTTTGTTTGTTTATTTTTACTTATCTGTTTTTATTTATCTATTTTTATTTATCTGTTTTTATTTATCTATTTTTATTTATCTGTTTTTATTTATCTATTTTTGTTTGTTTATTTTTATTCATTTATTTATTTTGAATTTTAAATTTTTAAAAATTTTTTTAAAATTTTTTAAAAAATTACCCCCGGGACTTTTTTTTTGCACGCACACCCAGGCACACATACATACATACATACATACATACACACACACTCTGGCACATACATACACACAGAGGCATATATATATATACAGGTGCGGGCTGGGGAGTGTGGATGATGGGAGATGGGATGGGATGGGATGGGATGGGGGGTTGTTTAGGTTTTTTTAGGTTTTTTTTGTTTATTTGTTTTTTGTTTATTTCTTTATTTTATTTATTGTCTAATTTATTGTTTTTATTGTTTTGTTCTAATCGCCCTTTATTTGTTAATTTTGCTTTTCTTTAATTTTAATCCCCCAAATTCCGCGCCCCGAGGTTGGGGAAAAACCCCTCTGCCGTGGGAGAATAAAATAAAATAAAATGAAATTAAAAAAAAAAAATAGCCAATGTGTTTTTTTTTTTTTTTTTGGATGTCGGTGAGATTTTCTTATCTTATTTTATTTTGTTTGTTTTAAATTTTTTTTGGGGTTTAGGTTTTTTAGGTTTAGTATGGTTTGATTTAGTTTAGTTTCGTTTGGTGAGAGAGAGAGAGAGACTCTACTACATGCGCTGCACCATGTTGTCGTTGCATGTGTCGCAGAATCAGTACGTGGGAGTCATAAACTCAAACTGGCGCGCAACGCACATGCTTTTGCGCGCGCCATATCTTTTCTTTCGTTTTCTTCGAAAAGAAAAAAAACAAAACGGGATGGTTGAGTCAGAATGCGGGCATCGGGTTCGGGAGTAGGAGATGTGTTTGAGGTTAAGAGGCAAACAAAGGTGGGTTTTTGTTGCTACTCACGATCCGATCAAGTGGATGGGGATAAAAAGTGTACATGTAGCAGTAGTAGTAGGTTAGGTGTGACCTATGACAGAAGTAAGGGAGAGACTTGGAGAGAGCCGTTGGGGATTTGGGGATTTGCTGCTTAGCGAGGAGATCACCAGAGGCAAGTCTAAGTCTATTCTTGGATCCATCGCGAACGGGGGGAGAAAAAAGAAGGATTCTGCCATCATCAAACCTCCCCCCCAAAGGCGGTAGATCCCCCGACGCTAGAAAAGCAAGGGGCAAGGCCCAGGAAAAAACAGATCCTGGGACAGCTGAAAAGGAACTGCAAGCACGGGTCGAAGGTTGAGACAAGGCCCATCAATGTCGGAATGCGATGCGTCATCCGCGATCAACTGGTCGGCGGAGTTTTGGCTGCTCAGCGAGGCGCAGTGACTGCATTAGAGCAGGCGGGGCGCATGTTGGGCCCAACCCTCTCAGTCGCGCTCGCGGTGTTGCCGAGGAGCAAGAAAACTGGTTTGTGCTGTCCGTATGATCGCTTCTTGTGCCTGGGTGGTGAAACATGTCGCTGCGAGGAAGGCAAAACGTAAAAAGGTAAAAAAAAAAAAGGCGTTCTGGAGCGTGATCTAACTATGGCGGCGGCGGTGGTGGTGGTGGAAGGGTGGGGGGAGAGGGAGAGGGAGAGGGAGAGGGAGATAGCCACGCGCGACCGCGATGTCTAGTAGTAGCAGTAGCAGTAACAGCCTCGCTCGCTTTGGTACGGGTACCATAGTAGGTACGGTATATTCTACCGTGGCCAACTTGCGGATCACATACCCGGCTGTCAGCCCTCGCGGGATAATGGGATAATCCCTCCGGATTATCCTCTGGCAGCTTTTATCAGCACTATCAACCTATCGATAGGCTGAGTGTCTCACTGTTGTTATTCCATCCACATGGGGATGGGCCCAACCGCTGCAGGCGAGTGGGAGTGGGAGTGGGATGGGGGGATTGGGAAATCGTGCCTATTGTTGCCTGAAATGGCGGTGCCGATGCTATGCGAGCGCACGAAGGGGAGAGAGAGGGAGAGAGAGAGAGAGCTTCTTCATCCCCAATCGCTCGTGCCGGGAGGCTGTGCAACCCTCTTCTGGCCAGATCGCTGGAAAGATCTCGCTGTCTCCTGTGCTTCTTAGGTGTGCTCGGTACATGCTGTACCATGGCATGTATTTAGTACATGTACAATGTGCGCTGTAAGATACACTGATACTGTTTGTTACTGTACTCGGTCATGCATGTACGCCACCCCTCCCCACCACTGCGAGTGACCTGCGCCGAGCAGCAGCAACAGCAGCAGCGTCCCTCCCTCTCGTGGTGGGTTCGCCGCCTGCACGCCCCCACCCCCCCCCCACCCCCCCCCCCCCCCCAGCTGAGCGATGACTCCAACTCGCATGGCACTTTGCGTGCTACTGCTGCTGCTGCTGCTGCTGCTGCTGCTGCTGCGTCTGTAGAGGTAGACAGACGCATCGCCGTCGCCGACATAATGTCGGTGAAATGGCGAAACGCGGCCGTGACGTCGCCCGTCTATCTCTACCAAGTGCCAAGTGCTCTCGTGCCACCCGTATTCTGGATACAGAATACCCCGAAACTGGGTTTGTTCTGATACCCACGGGGGGGCGTGTATGCGGCGTCTTCACATGGCTTTCTGGAAGTTTGGCCTCCTCCTCCACCGGCAGCCCAGCCAATCGGCGGCCAGAGTCAGCATCTCGACAACATCACCCAAATGCTCTGGGCGAATGGGGACGCGAAGACGCGTCAAGACAGAGCGACACCCTCAGCTGAGCTACGGCCAACAAGGGTCACAAGCTCCTATCAGGCTCCCAAGAAACATATCCCGGACCATCTGTCAAGAAACCATGGGCCCACTCCCCTCCGCTACGGCCGAGTCGCTCGACTCGAAGAAGAAACACTAGCATCTGGCATTGCCCCGGATTTGGCGGGCTTGTCGGGTTTGACATCGGAAGACCCGACGCACTCTGGGGTGGGACGGCCAATCCGATGCGGTTGTCAAGTCAAAGCCACCCAGAGCTCTAACGCAGGAACACTGAAGAATGGTTTGCGAATATCGTGTTTCGCCATTTGAGTGCCAGTCAGGCCTAGACTAGACTACGTACACACACATCAATTTCGATATGCAAGTCCCTATTGACGCGATTTTTTCGCGCACCCTCCACGATTTGCGGGTCCTCCGGGGGTCGTGGCAGCCACATCTCTCGTTCTGTTTTGCCAAACGGCGCAACGGTTGGCTGTCTCGGAGCATATTGGGTAGATGGGAGATTTCGGGCAATTTGCAGACGTTGAATGAGGGAGGCGTCGCTCATTTGGGTGTCATTTGGGTGTCATTTGGCAGCATGCGAACCACGATGCAGAGCGGTGTTATGGAGCCCAAATGGCAAATGATAGCGACAAGGGGATGGGAGTCTGCCCCAAGCTGCACCTTGCACGTCGACGGCGAAGGGAAGGGGAGAGGCCGAGCTAGCTCGCTGCTAGTGACTTGCTTGACCTGTGGGCATGTACCAGCAGTGTGCGATGCGCAGCCGGGGGCTTCATGCATGGCTGGATGGCTGGATCCGGTCGGATGGGCTAAGTTTCCCAGCGTGCAGCCACAGCCGAGTCCACGCTCAGCAGCAGCCTGGGGGGGCGCTGGTCGTTGATGGTCGTCGCTGGGTCGATGCTGGTCGTCGCTCGTCTGCTGGTGGAGGGCCTTGCTCACCACTCACGATGCGCCGAACTGGCGCACTCACTCCATATAAGAGGGCTGCCGCTGCCGCACCCCACTGTCCCTTGCCCTTTTGGTTCCCCTCTCTTCTCCACGATCATTCGTCCACCTCCTTTCCACCCCTCTGTCTAAGGCGTGCAAATTAATTCCCTAGTTTTGGGACCGCCTCTTACCCTTCCCCGTACCCGTGCCCGTATCCGCTTTCCTTCTAGCTAATTGTTTTCTGTTACTTACTACTACTATTCCAACCGCCCGCGATATTCCGTCACACGTCTCATCGGCCCAAAAATTTTTTTGTCTCGTCCCCTTCCTGTCTCGTCGCAATGCCTAGCATATTACTGCCTGCTTCGGCGGCTGCGTTTGCGCCCAGGTCCCAACCTACTGTGGTCCTGAATACCAAGGTCGACCCGTGGCTAACGGCGACGCTGAAACGGATTAATCGCATTAAGCGGCCTCTGAACAGCGTCCCGCAGCACATGAGATGTCTTACCGAGACCCTCTCGTCCCCGTCAGCCATATGGACTCTCTGCTCTCTCATGCTCCCAAAGGCCCCAGATTCTCAGCTCCGGAAAGACTCAAATCCGCTGGTCGAAGCTCTATTCAATTACCAATTACTCCATATTGAGGCCTATGTGGTCCACGTCGACCTGGTGCTCCAGAATGAGATCGCTTTCAAGCTCACGCCAGAATCGATAGCCGCGCTCACTGAATACCACAAAGATATTTACCTGGTCGACACAGCGGCGTCCATGTGGAATTGGTCTGAGAAGGAGACTCAAATCAAGAAACTCCAGGAGGAATTCGTTCAGGCAATCAATAAATTTGTTTACCGGACGAGCGCACTGGCATTGGAGGGTCTTGAGGACGACGGTGCCGGGGAGCTTCTATGTGGGAGGAGTGACGACGTCAAGAGCGCTATTATGGGGCTATTCATGCCGTTGCTTCCACCTCCACCCCGGGTTGTGAACATCATACGGCCCGCGCCACTGTTACCAAGCTCTCCCGGTGCTGGACATTGGTGGCAGCCAACCCTACCCTCCACAGCCCCCGTTGATTCTTGGAAGGTAGTCCCGTCAAGCCCAAGCACAACTACGACCGCAGACTCGCAAGCCGCGATATGGGCCAGCATGGCAGGATTCGACAATATTCAGAATCTCCCATCGCCAACCCCATCGTACAGCCAGCCATTCAGCCAGCCTTACTGCACGGCATCGAATTTCTATAGCGCGCCTCAATCCACGGCACCACTCTCGATCCCGCAGCTACCACTTCCCAGCATGATTGCCCAGCAGCAATGCAGCACGAGCGCCGGTCTCGGCGGCTTCGGGTGGGAGCGGGGCTACCACGAGTACGCGACCATCTGAAATCCCACCGGCATCTGCAGCTTCCCCCTCTCGGGCGGGTGAACTGGCTGGCTGGCTGGCTAGCTGCTTAATCTCAGAACCAAAAAAGAGCATGGATTTTCAAAAATTATTATTATTTTCGGCGCGAAAGAGAGAGAGCAGAAGACCTTATAAAAACGGGAATTTTTTGCAACGGCCTTTGACACGACCGAGACGATTGGCGATTTTTCGAAATCCGGGCTACCTCCTCAACATACACCTCATCTCCATCCCATCTCACCCGAACAAGTACAGCGGAGAACATCATCACTATAGTAATTATGGGCGGCGCTTTGTTTTTTTTTAAACCCTCCCCGTCTGTCTTGTCGATTTAGCGTTGTTTATTTTACTAAAGTCTAAGAGGGCAGGACAACTTCTTATTTCAGAGTACATATTTTACTTTTGTTTTTCCTTTAGCGTAGCGTTGCCCTTTTTGTCTGTCTTGTTTATTCCCTATTATTTTTTTTTTGGGGGGGGGAAAGCAAAACCTCTCTACTCATCGCCGGTCGTGGGCACTGCATTAGTTACACACACTCTATTATTATTTTTCCTTTTTTTCATTTCGACAAGCAAACGCGCGAGGGAGAGAGCAAGGCACATTCGCGAGGACTGAATTCTTGTTGATGTTTTGTTTTTCGCTTTTCCTCCCTCTTAAGGTCGCGGGGTATTTTTTTTTCTTTTCCTTCTTAAAGATGGGATATTTACTGCAGCGATGCACAACGGGGGGGAACAAATTCCTGGAGAATTTCTTTTCTTTTTTTTTTTTTTCCTAAAAAAAAAAGGAAAACACTAAAAACACGGTTGTCTTTTTTGGATTTTGATTGGAAATAATAAGGCCCCGACTTCCCTTCTCTTTTGCTTGTTTTCGGCTTGGGTTATTTTCAACGCAAAAAACCCTCTCCGAGGCAAACAAGAGAGACAAGAGAATAACCATGGGTGTCTGTATCTCAATCACTTTCCTTCTTTTTTTTTTTTAATTTTGTATCCCGCTTTCTCTTGCTTCCGTCAACGAAAAAGAAACCCTTACCTCACCTAGTCTTCTCTCGAACCGGTAGCATTGATTGCTGCACGGCGGGGATTGTATGTTTTCTTCGAGAGGAGAAGGTCGGTGGGGTACCTTGTAGGCGGGGGAAGGGGGTGTGAAATAAAGGAAGACAACCCTGGGAAGGGCACGATTGCAGGCTGGGTAGCATCTGGCATGTTTATGTACCTGTTGTGTCCTCTTTTTTTCTTTTTCTCTTCAAAAGGCTGCGGTGCGTGGGAGCCTCTCCCCCCTCCCCGAATGATCCGGAGCAGAGTTCTCCGTTGGGGAAGGGGCGTAGGCGGGGCATGTGGAAAGAGACTGTGTCTCTCCTGCTCTCCCACTCTCTACCGCAGCCTTTGTTCTCTTTAGGGCCCACCCCTCCTAAGCTCGAGCTTCCATTGTTGTTTATTTGCCCCCTTCTTTTCATCTCCTTTGTCAAAACGCTCGAGCGAAGCTCCTCCCGGGAAACAGGCGTTCTCGGGGGCGAGAAACGGGGTGCAGGATACACCTGTGCATTTTCGAGGGAGCCTGGTTCGCTTCCTCGCTGGAAACGGGCACACTATATAGTAGTTATTAAATCGATAATTCCCACTCGAGAATATAGCATGTATTAAAAACCCAAAAATGATAATACCGAATTATTTTGTTGACCCGGGTTTTCACAACCCGGATGAAAGTGACGTTTGCGCTACGTTGAGTGAACAGCGACGAGGATATATATCGAACAGGGAGGATGTTGTGGTTCGGTGGCGACGACGAAGAAGACGGGAGGACACCGCCCCTCGAGAAGCAGAAGGACGGAGTCAAGAGACAGAGAGACAGAGAGAGGGCATCCCATCGGATATGAGCCCAGCACGCCTTCGAAACTAGCGGTGAGGCCATATCCTATCCAAGCATCAAAGTCAGCAAACGAATGAACGACCTGACTTGCTATATCCTGATTTGATTTGATAAGTTCCCACCCAAAAAGAAAAAGAAAAAGAAGAGGAACGGGACAAATAATTCGCAAAACGTTGGGGGAATGAGGTGAAAGAGATTTATTTTGACTGGGTTATGTGGTTTTGTGTGGACGAGAATGTGTGTGCGGAAGCACGATCTAACGATCGAGCCCCCCCATATGGCCTGAGGAGGGTTTGTTTTTCCCTTCTCCAAAGATGGATTGGGGCGGCGATCGGGTGATGGGGTTGGGTCTGGGACGGCAGAGAGGCTTGGAATGTTTTTGTTTGGGTTCTTGGTGGAGGTTTTGTGGTCACGATAGTGTGGACTGAGGATGGTGATTTGTTTGCCCACTAGAAAGGCTTTTGGGGCTTCATGGGTGTCCAAGATAGCAAGGTTGTCCCTGGTATTGGGTTTATTGAGGACTCCTCATCTCGTACCCCACGGAGGGGTTCAGAATGCTGGATTTGGGCGTGGGCGCGGTGTGATAGTGTGAAGGCGACGATGGAGAATGTGCGAGGTTGCATGCCAGAGTCCGTGGACGCACGCAAAACATGCCCTGTCGTGCTGCCTGAGGTATCATGCTTTCTACCCGCTCTGCCGATCTTCGACTGGACTAGAGCTAATGCACAGTCGTCAGCAAAGGAAAACAGAGCAAGAAGTTCGAATCGGAGCGTGCATAGACGAGAGGGCGAGAAAGCATGGGGGAGACGGAGCGAAAGAACCGATTTGACATAGAGCACGGGGAAGGCGAGGCCTGTGTTCCCTATCCCACCATCAAACCCACGCGCGTCCCCTCCCTATTTCCTCGGGCTAACCTTGCATCTGCACCCTGCGGGTTTGGCCGTGTGGAGCATGCAAGAAAAAATAAAAAGGCGAAATAAATAAATAAAAAAGGGTGATACGACAGCATGACAGGACATGCAAGCACGGAAAAGAAGGATTGGGAAAAAGTTTAAAATGAGAGAAAGGAAAAGGAAAGGATATGGGAAATACGAGGGGAATTATATGAGATGTGACTCCTTTTTGGCCCCGCCTCACCTAGGTAGGCTATTGGGGAACCAGGTGCCAAAGGGAAAAAAAAAAGGAAAGAATGAGGAAAATACTCCGATAGAGTGAAGGGCAAAACGTAGTAGAGGCATATCATATACGCACCGGCCTAGGAATCCCAGCGACTACCTTATGCACATCTCCTTTTCGAGACCCCCAATCCCAAGTTCAGATTTCAAGAGGGACCATCCACCCCATATATTTACAAAGCTCCGCAGCTTAGCTTGCGCTTTTTTTCCTACGTCTTGCTCCAAGGTAGGGCTTATTCTTGGTTAATTTGTGGGAAACCCTTGTTAAAGCTGCCGTATTGGTCGAGTGTGGGCCTTTAGCTCGGAGGCTGGGGAGCCAATTAGAGGGCGAGAAACTGGGGTCGTAGTTTTGTGTGGTGGGTGCGGTTTTATGGTTGCGGATAGGCAGAGGGAGGGAGCAAGGTGAGACTTCGCCACTAGCGTGGTGTACGAAATAGCGTCGTACTGGCAGGTAGTGTAGTGATAGTTGGTGGTGGTGTGGATTTTTGTCTCGGTTTTTTATCTTAGTTCGGCTTGGGTCTCCCCCTCCTTTGGCGGGATGTAGGCCTTTTCGTTCGTTTTGTTTTGACTTCCCCTCCCCCTCCTTCGCCTTTTCTCCGTGCTAGGCTAGGAGGCTTTGTGTAGCCGCCCGGATTAACCTTGGTGGGGAGAACGGATCGATGGGCCACAGCAGGCACCTGCACCTGCTTGCTTTCGGGACTTCGTCCAGATCCCCATCCGCTAGGCAGTGCGTGGGGTGAACTATGTAGTTGGGAATGATTGATGTCAACACTCCCTCCTCTTACCAGCCTATCAATCCAATCATGTAGGCCCTCGCCCTCCCGTTCCCTTACCCATGAGCCTTTGCTCATCAGCCCTCCACCTCCACGTTATTTTTTTTCCCCCATCCATTTCATTTCGTTAGGCTCGTCTGTTCTTTCCCTCGCTGCCTTTCTCGTGAGAATCACCGGGCCACCCTCGGCAAGCATGTGTACTTGGTTGACTGGTCCAGATGATGATGGTGGTCGGAGACGATAATTCGTTCGCAAATGTGATTGCTGATATTCGAGTTTCAGACGCGTTGTTTCGCTCACCACCCCTGCTTCGTCAGTATACCGATTATATAAACAACTATCAAAAGGGGACTGTGTTATGAATGTGATCTCGATCTCGATCTGAGTGTGCATACGAAAGACTGTGCTTTGAAGAAGCCCGGCGGGTGTTCTCTACTGAAGCTCCACTATTCGTGCGCTTAACAGCGAATCCCGCCGTGTTCCGAAGGCGACTTGTCCAATATGGCGACGATGGGCTGCAGCGAGAAATTCTTAGGCTCAATACATGACTCTGAGAGATCGCTATTTCTTCGGTGGTTTTAGGGGAAGAGCGGTGGCGGGAGCTGTAAGTGAGGTATCTTCCAGGAAAAAGCATGGTTCTGGAGGTCCCTCTGGCAGCAGAATATTCCTCAGTTCGGACAGCACCCATAGTTGGTTCCGGTTCCGCCATGGGAGTAAGCAAATATCAGTCCTCCAGCTTTAATACATGGATTCAGAGCTTCTCCCCAAGTTTATTGCGGCCCAAGATACCGCCACAAATGGCTCTCTGCTTAGTGAGAGTTGGACAAGCTATACCCCCACGCCATTTGTGTAGGCGTATTAGACTGTCTTTCGAAACGACTTTGGGTCCAGACCGAAGGAAGGTGTTGAAAGACAAGACTGACGGAACAAATCAATTATGAAGGAAGTTGGAGTACGCAGAAATAAGGAGCTATGGTGCAGGGGCTCCATGTTTGCCAAACGGCGCAGTCTGCCGGTAATCAACTACAAGAAACATGTTGTAGCGTGTTTCCATAGTCATACAAATACATTCCCCCTTCTAGAGGGCATTGTGATACACCCTTTCCAACCAGAATACCTTTAAAATCTCGGTCCATGGCGATGCCAATGGCCGTTCCGTATCTCACTTACCCTTTTTTCCGTCAAAGATGTTTTCGGAAGAACCAGCGGCCATACTCAGGCCGTCGAGGATCTCCGTGGCGAACGTGTAAACCATATACGTGGGCAACACAATCCACGCACCGCTGTTTCATAAGCGTTGGCAAATAAATTGAGCTGATGGACGCAGGTTCGGGTGGGGGAACAATAAAGGAAAGAAGTAAGTCTGAGTGCTTGGGTCGACGTACTTCGGGATAACCCAGAGGGTAATTAGAGAGGATAATGAATTGTGGCCTATATTATCGAAGCCGGAGAAGTACTCATTAAGCCCTTGACCAAGTTAGTTCTATAGCACATCAAAATACCGTACTATAGATTTGAAAGGAAGGAAATCGAGCATCCGATTTATCGACATCCAGCTATCTCATTTGGGAGATTAACTTGCCCGATGAATCAAGTCACCGATTACATATGAATGGATGTCCGGAGTGTGTGATAGATGATAATGCTCCAATGCATATAACTTTGGTGGTCTGCTCTTGGGAACCCGGTGCTTGTCTCCCCGAAAACTGGAAGTGGTATGGAAAAACTCACAGTAGAGTAACGTCTTGCTCAACGTCATGACAGCTGCGCTAAACCCAACCAACGCTGCAACTCCTGCGACTTTTCCTGAAATAACTTTACGCTCTCCAAATGCATATATAAGCCAAAGATACCAAGTATATAATACAGTCTCGGCGATGTTCATCGCCGACTGTGCTCCTGTGAATCCATTGTGCGAGTTGTATGCTGGCCAGCCATAAACATAATCAATTGTGCCGTAGAGCGCATAAGGCGTCCATAGACTGTGAAGAGAGCCTCCAGGCATTGAATGAGGTCTAAGAAGAACATAACCAGTATCCCAGAGAACGAGGGGCAGAGATATAACAAGCCATAGGATGCTGAGATTTGACGGAGAGTGAACCCACTTCTTCAGACCGCGGGTGCGACCACCCTTGTCGTCCTTTGCATCGGGACGAGAACTCGTAGAGACCATGACTCTTGTTGATGAAGAGTAGTCTCGGGTAGAAACTAGACGCAGGTTGCCGGATGCTGTTGGCAACGACCCTTGGTGGCTCAGGTGATCGTTTGTGAACACTGACAGATCTTATCACCAGATCTCGGGAATATCCTGTGGTACGCTTACTTGAACCTAGTGTAATCCCGTTTAAGCCAGACGTGAGGCCGGTTCGCGGTTTTGGGACATGCAAATGCTCCGGTTATGGCTCTTCGGGGGACTCAGATTGCAGGAGGCTGCCGCCCCTGGTGGACGCCGCTCGAATATCCCGCCCTGGCGGCCTTCGTGGGGATCTAGCGGCTCGATCCCTCACGTCTAACTGATCGCTACCGATTGGTAAACTGAGGGGTCCGGCTAAAGCTGGGGTGGATGGCCTTGTGTGGGGAAAATGTGGTGGATATGGTACCTCGCAATCGACTTCTTGCGGTCCTGGGGCTGCCACGACACAACGCTTTGGGTTGACCGCAACCGAGCCAATTGGAGGACGTCGCTCACCACTCTGTATACATAGAATTAAACTTGTATCAATCGTGTACGGACTATGGACATGCATCTCTCCACCACAGGTAGTGTGATCCCGCTAGCCAACTATCCTATCTAAGGAAGCAACAGGGCTAAAGAAAGCTTAATGTGCGAGTGTGCGCGTACTCACATGGCACACAATACAACACAGCACTAGTAGGGTTATGAGGGTTCCAAAAGGCCAAATTGGGACGTTCTAACGGTTACGGGGTCGATCACCGCCCGATTGAAGGGGAACGACTAGTCAGAACACCTAGATAGAATGCATAGAAATCTAGATCTGGTCCCTCACATATAATGGAGGTTAATAAGGCCAATCTATTTGGTATGAACAATGCCATGTCCCTTATCCTATCTTGCACCCATAACCCCCGCAAACTAGCCAGTGTCACTGTTGTGACCGTTTGACGGCGAGTCACACATGCAAAGAGGATATGGAGCTATCCAAAGTCCCCATATCTAGGATGATCCTGAATCACTTATTCCAAGACTGGCTGCGCAGATCGGCCCTAAGACCCAACTAGCGGAGAGCAGGTATTACCGTAGTATACGCCGCGCGTTTTTCACTAGTAAATTAGGAGGGGAAGACCTCACAGCGTTCCATGCAACCGTACCTGCTGCCGTCACAGCGTGATCTTCGCCTCCGAATGTCGAACGTAACGGGTACGCGTCGTATAGGAGAGTCCCCCGACATCCGGATCTCCGAGTTTTTTCCCCTTCGGCGAGATTGAAAGGCACAAGTACAGCATGTTGTAGAGTGCGTATACGGAGTACAAAATACGGAATATGGGAGCCCTAGCTCAAATGCAACTGTTTCCGGAGCAACGGCAGGGGTGATCACTAATGACATAAGTAGAAGGCTGGCCCCACCAGAATCCATAGCATCGTGAATCGGGTTATTGTTTAATCCCCAACTATGTATCAGTTTCTACAGAATATTCCACTATCCGCATGAACAGGTAGTTGTTGTGGCTTCGAGCTTCCCACCGTTATGTTGGCCAAGTTTGCGCCCGTCGGTTTGATTCTGGCAGCGATCTGCACCTCCCAAAATACACCAGTATGTACCGCAATAACTCATTTTTATGTTCAATTGATAACGCTAATATTTCCTGCTGAAGAATGCTTTCTCTCCGCCCAAATATCCGTCGCCATGGCTTTCTCCCGCCACGGACTGGGAGTCGGCGTACGAGAAGGCTAGGGTTTTCGTTAGTCAGCTAACGCTCCCGGAGAAGGTCAACTTGACAACGGGGGTAGGGTAAGCGCAGTCTCAGCCGGTGCAGAAGGGTGTAACCTTTGTAACTGAGGCTATTGCTGCACAGGTGGCAGCAGGAGCAGTGTGTAGGAAATGTAGGTTCGATCCCACGACTGGGATTTCGTAGCCTTTGCATGCAAGATTCACCGCTCGGAGTGCGCTTTAGTAAGTTTACTATATATATTTTTTTCTTGCCTTTTACTACCCGTGCTGACACTGAATAGCGGATTACAACACGGCTTTCCCAGCCGGGATAAATACTGCTGCAACCTGGGATCGAGGCCTCATGTATGCTCGTGGTTATGCTATGGGTGCAGAGCATCGTGCTAAAGGAGGTGAGAGGCAAACCTACTGTCATGTATTCCTTTAAATACGGCGTACTGATATAGTATACCGATAGTCAACGTCCAGCTCGGCCCCGTAGCGGGACCACTCGGGCGCCATCCAGAAGGAGGTAGGAATTGGGAAGGCTTCAGTCCTGACCCCGTTTTGACTGGAATTGGAATGGCGGAAACCATCAAGGGAATTCAGGACGCGGGCACCATTGCGTGTGCGAAACATTTTATCGGGAATGAGCAAGAGCATTTCCGACAGAGCTCTAGTAGCAATATTGATGATGTTACAATGCATGAATTATACCTTTGGTAGGTAGTTGATCTCCCTAATCTTGATTTTGTCAATCTGCTAAGCTTAGAAAAGGCCATTTGCGGACGCAATCAGGGCTGGAGTTGGTTCCGTTATGTGCGGCTACAACCGAGTCAACAACAGCTACGCATGTCAAAATAGCTACGCACTGAATTACTTGCTGAAGAACGAGCTCGACTTCCAGGGGTTTGTCATGAGTGATTGGGGGGCGCATCACTCTGGCGTTGCGGCGGCATTAGCTGGCCTGGATATGGTATGTCTGAAATTGAGAACTTATTTCATACGAGTAGTGCTAACGTAAGTCGGTAAAAGAGCATGCCCGGAGACACGTTCTTTGGAACTGGCGTATCGTACTGGGGAGCTAGTCTCACGCAAGCAGGTTCGTCGATTCTCTGATTTGCGAGCCTGGGGTGTGGCTAATATGCAGATGGCAGTTGCTAATGGGAGTGTGCCCGAATGGCGAATCGACGATATGGCCGTCCGGGTCATGGCCGCATATTATAAGGTTGGACAAGACCAAACAAACATTCCCACGAATTTTGATTCCTGGACCCTTGATACGTACGGCTATCTCCACTTCCTGGTGAGCAAAGGCTACGCTCTGGTTAACCAGCATGTCGATGTTCGACATGACCCAAGGATAGGATCGCATGCCGCCCTTGCCCGCGAGGTTGCTGTGAAGTCTGTTGTGCTTCTCAAAAATTTTAATAGCACACTTCCGCTAAAGAAACCACGCCAAATTGCTATCATCGGTGAGGATGCTGGTGAATCCCGGTATGGACCTAATGGGTGCGCAGACAGGGGATGTGATGACGGTACCCTGGCTATGGGTTGGGGGAGCGGCACCGCCAATTTCCCGTATCTTGTCACGCCGTTGACCGGTATTCAAAACCGAGCCCTGCTGGATGGAAGCGTAGTCTCGTCTGTTACCGACAACTACGCATACTCGAAGATTAACGCAACTGTGTCGACGGCGGAAGTGGCCATAGTTTTCGTCAACGCTGACAGCGGGGAAGAATATATAACTGTGGACAACAACATGGGGGACCGAAATAACCTTACTCTCTGGGGGAATGGTGACAAGCTCGTCTCGGCCGTTGCTGCAAACAACGAAAACACAATCGTAGTTATGCATACAGTCGGGCCAGTCCTTATAGAACCCTGGGCGGATCACCCCAATATCACTGCCATCCTTTGGGCAGGCCTTCCAGGCGAACAATCTGGAAATTCCATTGCGGATATTCTCTACGGTAACGTCAATCCAGGAGCCAAGTTACCGTTCACCATGGGTAAGAAACCCAGCGACTGGGGGGTTGAACTTCTATATTCTTCGGAAGATCAAGTCCCCCAGATCGCCTACGAAGAGGGCGTCTTCATAGATTATCGGGCCTTCGATAAAGCCGACATCGAGCCGACTTATGAGTTTGGCTATGGCCTCAGCTACACGACGTTCAACTACTCAAATTTGCGGGTCGCCAAGACACAGGCCGGTCCGTATGTTCCCACAAGCGGGAATACAGAAGCTGCACCGGCTCTGGGCAACACTAGTACCAATCTGGCGGACTACCAGTTCCCTCCTGGCTTCGTCCAAATAGAGAGGTACATCTATCCGTGGATAAACTTGACCAATGTGCCTGGTAATCAAGGATCATCTGATGTACCTGATGGAGCACGGGACGGGTCTCCCCAGCGTCTTCTTCCTGCCGGAGGAAGTCCGGGTGGCAACCCGCAACTCTACGATGTCTTGTACGAAGTCACTGCCACAGTTACCAACACTGGTAGCGTTGTTGGAGAAGAAGTGGCCCAAGTAGTAAGAAATCCGACCCAGGTTTTAGGATTCAATTACTGATTTGTTACGTTCCACAGTACATATCACTTGGTGGTCCCAACGACCCTAAGGTAATGCTGAGGGGCTTCGAGCGTCTGTCCATCCAGCCAGGCGGGTCAACATCGTTTACTGTGGATCTAACGAGGCGAGATCTTTCGAATTGGGATCCTGCAAGCCAGGACTGGGTCATTACGAACTACACCAAAACGGTGTATGTGGGGAGTTCATCTAGGAGGCTGCCTCTGCAGATTAAGCTGGAGTGACTCGCTCATGAGGAATTTTACGAATCGTTTATGTAATGTGTTTTGTTTGAAAAGAGGCCCACACATAGCAATTCATCATAATGTTTAAACAGGCGGACGGACGTCTTTTTTCTACGGATAGAGCTAGAGTTGGAGTTTCGGTGAGCGGTTGGAAGTGGCCATTGTCTGTATTCCGCGATCCATGGGCGCCTATGCGAGGACGATTTGGGTATCGGCGTTGAGTATTTCCATGTAGCACACCATGCATATCGTCACCGCTTCACCTAGTGGGTCAACAACCCCCACACTTTATCCGATGTGTCCTGTTGAGGCACTAGCCCACCCAAAGATTATGTACAAGAACACTTGTACTTGTACGGTGTTAACATACTACAGTAGTGCATAAATGAAAACAAAAAAGATCTTCGGCACGACACGTAGCGAAAAAGCAGGTTGCTCTATCCGGACGTTGAGTTTAATTTCTGACCCGCTGGTGTGATGAGATGCCTCTGTGGGCCCTGGAGCGGGTGGGTTCAAGCAGAAGGCCCGAGAGAGAGAGGAAGAGAGGGTTGATGATGCCGCTTGCGAGCCTCTGGGCTATGGCTGCTCGAGTGATGAAGCTCCTTGCGGACAGTACGTTCAGTTGGGATTTGTAGTCAGGGTGACCGGAATTGCGTCGGACGTAGCCGGGTTGATGTGCTGAGATTTTTGATCCGTTTCGGCCTAGTGTGATCTAGCGTTGTTGGTAGTAAAAAAATCTCGCCTAGCCGACCTTTCTCACCTTTCTCCCTCTCTCTTAAAGCTGCCTCCATCCCATCCTCATCCTTCATCCCCCTTCATCTTCCATCGACAAGCCCGAAGGCGTTCGCGAACTCCCATTCATTAGCAATCTCCTCTCAGTCCTTTGTCTTGACTTGTTTTTCAGTCTTGTGCTTTTGATCAATCGCCGAGATGAGCGACGTGAAGAAGCAGTCCGTGATGGGCATGCCGGTAAGAGGGTTCCAGAGCACCTTGCATCTTCATCGACCCATCGACTTCGGCGCTTGGGAGTGGCACGGACTTTGTTCTACCTTGGAGCCAATTGTTCGTGAGAGCATTGGCCTGAGGGGGATGAAAGACGTTGCTATCTTGATAGGTGTCCTGAAATCGATGGGTCTCGTAAAAAATTTCTTCCGATGGAGTTCGGCTCGGTTGGCTAATTCACATCGTCTTTTTCCTATAGCCCTTCATGGTCGACTTCCTAAGTACGTCATCCCGCTATATCGCCCGTTTGGGGGAATTCCCGATCTCATCAATATTTTCTTTGGTTGGGTGGTGATATTTTGAGGCTGACTGGGAATCTAGTGGGTGGTGTCTCCGCCGCTGTCTCCAAAACGGCTGCAGCCCCCATCGAGCGTGTTAAGCTCTTGATCCAGAATCAGGTATGTGACGAGTTTCAGCTTGTCAAGCATACATTTCCAGCTCTAAAGTGACTATAATAAATATCCGAGCTAACACTCTTACTGGGTATTAGGATGAGATGCTCAAGACTGGCCGTCTGGACCGGAAATACAATGGCATTGTAGACTGCTTTAGGCGTACTATCCAAGCTGAAGGTATGTTGAGCCTCTACTCCCCAGAATTCAGTTTTTGAGTGAGCTAATCGCTAACTTGGTAACTAAAGGTGTCGTTTCACTGTGGCGCGGTAACACTGCCAATGTTATCCGTTACTTTCCTACACAGGCTTTGAACTTTGCGTTCCGTGACAAGTTCAAAGCTATGTTCAACTTCAAAAAGGACCGTGACGGATACGCGAAGTGGATGGCAGGCAACCTAGCATCCGGTGGTGTAAGCTATCCCATATGGCACCTATATGTGGGGGATTGTGTTGCTGACTTGTCAGGCTGCCGGTGCAACCTCGTTGCTCTTCGTTTACTCACTCGATTATGCTCGTACTCGTCTCGCCAATGACGCAAAGTCGGCTAAGAAGGGTGGTGAGCGTCAATTTAATGGCCTCGTCGATGTCTACAAGAAGACTCTCGCTTCTGATGGTATCGGTGGTCTCTACCGTGGTTTCGGTCCTTCAGTTCTCGGAATAGTCGTGTACCGTGGTCTCTACTTTGGAATGTACGATTCCATCAAGCCTGTCGTTCTCGTCGGCCCTCTTGAGGGCTCCTTTGCCGCCTCCTTCCTCTTGGGTTGGGCTGTCACTACTGGTGCTGGCATTGCTTCTTACCCCCTGGATACCATCCGTAGGCGCATGATGATGACATCTGGTGAGGTGAGTAAAATATGCATAATCTCCTGTCGTTTTAGACAAACACTAATATCTCATGTAGGCCGTCAAGTACAAGTCTTCCTTCGATGCTGGTAAACAGATCGTTGCCAAGGAGGGTGTTAAGTCACTCTTTAAGGGAGCTGGTGCCAATATTCTCCGTGGTGTCGCCGGTGCTGGTGTGCTGTCGTTGTATGACAAGTTCCAGGTTCTCCTCTTCGGAAAGGCCTTCAAGGGTGGCTCAGGTTAAAGGAAATACAACCCTATCCGAAACTGGTGCCCCCCAGGGATACGGACAGTTAATGGAGCGTTCGAGATAGGAGGCTGTCACATACGTGCAGATGTGGCAAATCCGGACGGAAAGCTGCAGTTGTGATAGAGCATTGGGGTGGAAAAGAGGATTTCCTAATTGCTGATGTACTTTAAATCAATCTCCGTGTTTTCTTTCAACCCGCATACTGGTTTCTCTTGTTTCCGACTTCGTTCTCTGGTATTTTCGGTCCATGTGACTATAGATTCCGTCCGCGGAGCAGGGTTGATGCAGCGAAAAGCCATGGAGTGTGAAAACAGGACATCTAAGCTCGATTCTGTATATTTAAGTTTTGCCATTAGGAAGATGTGAACCGGGCACGTGAAATCGAACTGGCGATAATGACGTAAAGGGTTCTAGCTCTTTAAGCTCCCTCAGTAATATGTTCAAACCCATCACAGCCCAATGATCCACCCACTATATAGGTGAACCTTTACCGGTACTACCATGTTGAGGATATACCTCTTCATAGTACAACGTCATTCCGCTAACGGTTCTCATAGGCAATCCCTCTTAATATTTTACATCCAGGTATCCCCTTATTCGTCACGATGAATGGGATTCCCATACACACCCAGAGCCCTATAACGACCGCTGCGAAAGCCTCTGGCATCACTTCAAAGACCGCCGCCCCTCCAACACAACCTTCGCAACAAGTTCTGAATTCACATACGACTACTACTACTACTGCCGCTGCTACTGCTCAGCCAGGTGCCGCGCCTACTCCAGGCGCTACTGGTTCGATGTACAGACAAGAGCCGAGGCACTCCCCCACAAGGACGAGATATGACGGAGGACCCCCGCCTCCTCAACCAGGTGCTGTACCTTTCCCGTTCCCGACTGCGACGAAAGCAGTGAACACATACACACCCCAACAACAGCAGGCCACCCCAACGCCAGCGCCACATCCTTACGACCCACGAGCCTCCCCCGTTACCTATGCGAACTACCCTGCCCAGCCACCTAGCTCGACAACCGCCTCCGAAACTTTCATACCTTCTACCTCTCTCCCCCGATCCTACACATCCACACACACCATCCCGCCCCAGCAACACCCAGGCTATGTCCAGAACCCGTACGCAGCGGAGCCATCGCCTAGCCAGCGGGCCGCGACAGCGGATCAGGACGGCGGGTTTCTTAGGGGAGGCTATGGTGGGGGTGGCGGGCAGAAGGCAGTGGGCGGAGAAGCGGGGGTGTGGGGTACGGCAAAGAGGTGGGTGAGGGTTGCGGGAGAGCAGGTCGAGAAGGTGGAGAGTGAGGCTTGGAAGAAGATTAATAAGTGAAGGTCTCAGTCCTTTATCCGGCGGGGGCCAACTTGGAGTTTTCTCGGCGTTTTAGGGTATTGGCTCTATAATTTGTGGCGGGCATAAGCAGGGACCACTATTCGGGCAAACGGTGTTACTGTGTTCGAGCCCATGAGTTACGCTCCTACTCGAGTCTAGATATATGTACTACTACAGGGGTTTTTGAGTCTAGTTTTCCCCGAATCCAAAAAAAAAATCTATTCTACAGGCAGTTTCTATTAATTTTCTGCAGGCACATGGCGGGCGAACCTCAGGATTTCCCATCCCCCTTTAGGACATCCCCTAGATTAATCTGTCCACTACCCCTAGGTAGCGGTTTCGCCTGGTTCGGACCCTCCTTCCAGCCAATCATATAGATCAATCGAAATGTCGCTGGAAGGCTCCCGTCCCCATTGCCGTGGAGCTCCCTATATATTGACTCACCTGCTGCCAACACATCCCGCTGGATACCGCCCATCTCGCGTCCGAGTACAGCGTTACTCTCGCCCATCGCCTGTAGGTCCGTCATCAATGCGAAAGAATTAGGGTAGTCGACGATAATATCGTCAATGTCTACTGTGAGCATCTTGAAACCCGCGCGCTGCAGTAGGCCGCCTACATCGCGGACGTCTGCAAGAGGGGAAACATGCGTGCTCACGCCACCACGGCGGTCCATCTCTGCAAGCTGGAGGGAGGTGCGAAGTTCATAAAGAGAGTCCCCACCCAACATGGCGGCTATAAATGGTGCATCAGGTTTGAGGATATTGTTGACTTGGGCGAGAAGAGAGGGCAGGTCATTGATCCAGTGGAGGGAGAGAGAACTGAGGACTGCATCGAAAGAATTGGCGGAATATGGGAGGGTTTCTTCGTCTCGTAGGACGTCACGGGTTATGGAAATGAGGTCGTTAAAAGGGAGGGAGGCGTCACGGTGGAGGAGGGTCGGTGAGGAATCAGCGGCAATGAGATGCGTGATTCGTGTTGCGAGGGGTGGAGAGGATGGCTTCGAGGGGTCGGGGTCGGGGTTTGGGAGCGTGAGGGAGCGGGCAATGTTTGCTGCGTTGGCACCGAGGTCAAGAACGTAGGGGAATGCACGCTTGATGTCCTGGAATGATTCGGGGCTGGTTGTGAGCGTTGTAGAGCAGTGATATTAAGCCACTGATCCAAAGACACACACACACACGCGTCAGAGACGTACAAGAAGCCTTTCTACTAGCCGTGAGGCCGTCTCATCCCTCAGATAATCTACCTTCCTGCTCATCTCGACATTCTTCGCTGCTCGTTCCCGCTGCAGGAACTTAGTATGTCGGTTGAAGACTTGGAGTGTTGGTGCGCCTGGTGTAGCGGTTGCGTATAACCGCCATGGAGCGTACCGCCGCCGGAGGGCTGAACGGGGGATAAAGGGTCGTAAGGATGGAGGTTTCATTTTATTCCACAGTGGTGGGTCGTGGACTGGGGCTGCCCAGAAAACGTCTGGTGCTTGAGCAGAGCCGCAACCCCCCCTTTGGTATTAGTCACGGAGTATCAACAATACAAACCAGAACAACGGAAACGTCTCAAATCCCAATGCCTTAACTTCGCACAATATTCCAAGAGCTCCACCTTTCTTGTTTTTTCTAATTATCATCCACCATGGCCCGTCCCTTTCCATATACCTATTTCTCCTGTCCTTGCACTGGTACTGTTCGCCAACCAGGCCGTCATGGCGTCGACGATGTAACGAGGAAACTAGGGGGGACGTCATTAGGCGCTGGGGATGAAGCTGAGGAGGAAGAGCGGACATTTGACCCGCGCTCACCAAGGTCAAATTATTCACTCTATCCGCTAGAGAATTTGCTTTATTGTGAGGATTGTCACCAGATTCGGTGTCCGAGGTGTGTGTTGGATGAGATAGTGTGCTGGTTTTGCCCCAACTGCCTGTTCGAGGTTCCGAGCAGTATGGTCAAGACAGAGGGGAATAGGTAGGCTTCTGTTCTATGGTTTCCCTGTTATCCCTTATCTTGTCATGAGCAATAGCCTTGCCCTTCCTATAAACCTCTAGCTAATCCACTGGCTGTAGATGCACACGCAATTGCTTCTCCTGCCCACTGTGTACAACCCCCCTTGCTGTCACCGCAATACCAGGGGAGAAACCAAGGGGAGAAGACCATTATATACTGCACTGCTCTTACTGCAGTTGGAATACTCTAGATATTGGGATCATCTTTGACCGGCCGAGCAATATCACAGCTCAACTCGAGAAGATGGCAAATGGCGGTGGTCCAGCGATTGCGGCGAGAAGAGAAATGGCGCGCCGGAAATATGTTAAAGAAAGGTTAGCATTAGAGCCCTCAAAATCAACAGCTACGTTGGAGGAAGAATTTGAGAAAACCAACACGGGGGAGAAGCTCACGCCAGATGAGCAATTCAAAAACCTGAAATCCTTCTACATATCGCAATTGATGGATAATTCGACGTCGTCGGCCACCCTCGACCTCTCAAGTACCCTCGGATATGGCTCTCCGGGAGCTCTATCCCGGATCATGGGACTTTATTCCGGTGTTACGGGTTATGGGGGCAAAAAGGCAAAGGCAAAGCCGAAGCCGATGAGGGAAGCCTCTTCGCCACAAGAGGGATTGAAACTGCTTGGCCGTGAGGAAGACGTTATTGAGAAGATGAAAAAATCCCAATGGGGCGATAGTGAGTATTTCATCTTATAAACCTAAGCAATTGTACTAATCTCGGCCCAAACAGTAACCAGTCTGTCCCAACGTGCCCAGCAAAGAGCCCCGGTTCGGTTCCTGTCGTAAGCGCTCGACATTCTCAAGGCTTCGTGAGAAGGGCTTCTAATAGACTATAACATAGTGAAGTCCGGCCAGTACCAATCCTTTTACGGACGAAACGCTCAAAACGCTGCAAGACATGTAGACACATACTCGTAAAACCTGAATCCAAGGTCCAAACCACGAGGTTTAGAATAAGGCTCGTTGCAATGTATGTGCTCTCACCTACGATCGCAAGAAGGACCTGCACTAACGTTTCGGCCTTCTGCAGAAACTACATCCCGACAATGACCCTCCGTCTCCTCCACCCCATGCCTACGGACTACAACTTCCTCCCCTCTCTACGACCCACCCAATTCCTCTTAACCCTCCATAACCCCCTATTCGATCCTATCCACATCACTCTAGCCACACCCTCGCATACCCCCGGCCGCTTCCCCTCAAGAGTCACAATCCTCTGCCCCGAATTCGAAATTGGCGCTAATACTGATGTGTGGGACGAAGCGCTTAGTGCGGGTGGCAAAGAGAAAAGGAGAACAAAAGCGGAGTCTTCAGAGGGGCAGGCGGAAGCGGGGAAGATCTGGGAGAAGGGGCGGAACTGGACAACGGTTGTGGTGGAGGTTGTGCCGGCAAACTTGAATACGTCGCCATTGGGAGAGCATGCCGAGAAACAACCTAGTTCTGCAAATGCACCTCTCGAGGAGGATGACGACGTTCTCGAGATCCCGCTCTTTGTCAGAGCTGAGTACGAGACAGACCCGGCAGCTGATGGGGGGGACGCAGGCGGCAGTACTGCTACAGGAGCAGAGAAGGAAAAGGAAAAAAGGGAACTAGCATATTGGTGTGTACTTGGCGTTGGGAGGATTGCCTATTCTGAGCCGCTATGATAAAAGTGAGAGTGGAGCTACTAGTACGACTTTACATACTTAAGAAGTTGATACATACTGTAGGCATGTTTGTGCAATGTGGTCTAATAAGTTACATATGCTACATTTTGATAATGTATATTTTTTTGACCCTCTTGACATTAGTAATAGCTATATTCTGAGGCTTTTGAGCAGGACACTGACCCTCTACTGCAGTAAGCACCCTGCCATTAACCATATATGATCTTCTCATATTTTTTTTCTCATTTCTGATATTTATTTGTAGTTTAGAGCTTTGTTAATAGAGCTAAAAGGACTTTTCACATGATACCTCAAGAGAGTACTAATCTCTCCAACTTGATATTACAATACTAATATATTTTGAGATATTCCAGACATCCAATTATTCTGAAAATTGCTTTCAATATCAACCCAGGGAAGATGTTTGAATAAGTCATGAAAGTACTTTATCGGAATTAAATGAGATAAGTTTAATTATGAAACAAGTCTACAAAAGAAATCATGTTTATATTATTAAAATTTACAACTTGTAAACTCCTTCTAGAGACCGATGAGGATACCTATAACGGCTATAGAGCATCCTAGTGGAAAATTGACATGCAATAGCCAATGAGGACGCAAACTGTTCACAACTCTGGTTTAAAAAATCAAGGAGCTCAGGACCTGGCCAGCAACCTATGGTACTATGAAAGGATGAAGCATATCGACATCAGATACTATTTTACCCAAAATGCTGGATAGCAAGATCTAATTGGGCTCAAGCATGTACCCTCGGCGGAGCAAAAAATGGCGGATATCCTCATGAAACTACTAGCAAAATCACAATTCGAGCAGTATCGCAGTAGCATAGGTATATACATGACTAGGCACTAGTGGTAACGCTCTTCCTGTGCTGCCATGAGCTTTTTTACCTATGAGGTTTTTGCTTGTGGGCTGAGGCGAGGCCTAATGAGGCCACAGGAAATTGGAATTGTATGCTCTACGAATTACAGAGCTTCTTGAGCGAGAGGGGGTGTTGGATGTTCACGTGGGAATTTTGTTAGCAGACTAAGACTTTGCCCGTGATGATGAATAAGAGACAGCCAATTTGTATTGCCCCTATTTATCGGCCTGGGTTCTTGGTGGGCGAAAACTCTTTATCTCACGCATGCGCGAACCTGTCACTTAGAACTGTACAAGCAATCAATTCATCTATTCTACTTGCCATCGCAACAGTAGTACTGAGGTGCCAAGCTCGTCCCTGACTCGCACGATATTGAAGGTAGTTCGAATTTATTATTGTCGGAGATTCATCGTCGGCGTCCCTTGGAGTGGCATTAGTACCAATGGCCTTTGCGGTGGGGCGGCTTCGCTGTGACGCAACTTCGCGAAACCGCAGGACCTCGTAGCGCCCTAGGCATCCTAACCACGGTATCGTGGCGCCCAGGTGTCCGGCGGTACCGCGAGGCTGCGATTCGGATATCAAGAACGGGTTTAAGGAGGATATCAAGAATGGGCAGCGGTATCGCGAGGCTGGTATCCGGCTATTCTGGAATCCAGCGGTACCGCAAGGTAGTGAGTATCCACCTATTCTGGGGCCCAGCGGTACCGCGAGGTAGTGGGTATCCACGCAGGACCTTGTAGCGCCCTAGGTATCCGAACCGCGGTACCGTAGCGCCGAGGTATCTCGATTGCGATGTCACAACTTCGCGGTACCACGGACTCGCAGCACCCTCCCCAGGTATCTCCCCAGGTACCCCAATCGCGGTACCGCAGGACTCGTAGCGTCCTCCCCAGATATCTCCCCAGGTATCCCGATCGCGGTACAGGACTCGTAGCGCCCAGGTATCTCGATTGCGATGCCGCAACAGTTATGCCCCCTGCACGCCTGCTCATCCCTCGCTGATTGCTCCGTCTCTAAAAGTCCCTAACCCATATCTCCTGCACAATCCACCAGTCTCACTAGAAGCACCCTGCCACTTCCCTCGACAGCCTCGGCTTCACCTCTCGTCGAAGATGGCGTCCTCAATAGATGCCTTGTAGGGACAGGGATATGACTCCCACCGGCTGGATGGCTTGCTAGAGCACGACGGAGCCGCTGCTACTTAGAAGCTCGTCGCAGGGCCACAACCACATGCCATCGCTAAAAGGCTTAGCGATGCCTGATTCCGCCCCTTGAGGTGACTCCGTATGCGGTCGTCGAAGAGCTAACAGTCTCACTAGGTTATGACTTCCTCCTCCTCTTCTTCATCCTCTTCCTCATCCTCTTCCTCATCCTCTTCCTAGTCTTCAGGTTATGGAATTCAACTCTCCTTTTCCGCACGTATTGTGGGTTAAAGAAGAGCTGACTGGTGTTGTACTGCCGACGCCCCTATTTTGATCCCGAAACGAAAGAAGGTAGAGATAAAAGGTAGGCCTTAGAGAGAGTTGCTTGGTGAGGGTACCCGTCAACGCTATGGTGGGGCGTTTGTAGATCTTGACAGCAGTAGCCGACAAACGGCTTCTCGTCCACTCCAGGAAGCCATGTCAAATGCTGTCGCTCCGCCGAAAGTCGTCGAATCGATGTCCGCACCATAGTCCAGTAGCAGATGCACAACAGAATCTTGTCCGTAACGGGCAGCATGATGTAGTGCCGTATCGCCGCTTGAAGTTCTCGCCTCAATCTCTGCGCCCTTCTCTAGCAATAGCTTGACAACTGTCTCATGCCCACTCTTGGCAGCATAATGCAATGATGTCCAGTTAGTTTTGTCCATTACCTTAATCTCTGCGCCCCTCTCCAACAATAGCTTGACAGCTATCTCGTGTCCACATGAAGCAGCCCAATGCAATGCTGTAAGGCCATGTTTATTCCTTGCCTCAATCTCTGCACCCCTCTCTAGCAATAGCCTGACAACCGTCTCATGCCCACTATCAGCAGCCCAATGCAATGCTGTCCAGCCTTCTTTATCCTTTGCCTCAACCTCTGCACCCCTCTCCAGCAATAGCTTGACAACCATCTCATGCCCACTCTCGGCAGCATAATGCAATGATGTCCAGCCAATTTTGTCTATTGCCTTAATCTCTGCGCCCCTCTCCAACAATAGCCTGACAGCTATCTCGTGTCCACATGAAGCAGCCCGATGCAATGCTGTAAGGCCTTTTTTACTCCTTGCCTCGATCTCTGCACCCCTCTCTAGCAATAACTTGACAACCGTCTCATGCCCACTATCAGCAGCCCAATGCAATGCTGTCCAGCCTTCTTCATCCTTTGCCTCAACCTCTGCACCCCTCTCCAGCAATAACTTGACAACCATCTCATCCCCATTGTGGGCAGCATAATACAATGCTGTGCAGCCATTTTCGTCCTTTGCCTCAATATCTGCACCCCTCTCCAGCAATAACTTGACAACCATCTCATCCCCACTTTGGGCAGCATAATACAATGCTGTGCAGCCATTTTCGTCCTTTGCCTCAATATCTGCACCCCTCTCCAGCAATAGCTCGGCAACCGTCCCATGCCCACGGGACACCCCATAGTGGAGCGCAGTCTCTCCTCTTGTAGTCACTTGATTGATATCAACTCCTTTATCCATTAGTAACCTAATTATTGGCTGATGTCCGTGTTGGGCTCCAAGATGAAGCGCAGTTTGGCCTGCCACAGTACATGTCGTGATGTCCGCACCATTTTCCAATAGTGATCTGACCAGTCGCTCATGTCCATTGTAGGCAGCGCAGTGTAAGGCCTCCCATCCGTCTTTATCCTTGTTATCAATTTCAAGGCCTTTCTCCAGAAGAAGTTGCGTCACGCTCTCTTCCCCTATATCAGCCGCAAAGTGTAGACCAGTGGACCCGTCATTGGCTTTGGACGTGATGTCGGCCCCTCCTTCTAGCAGTAGTTGTACCATTTCTCGCCCACGATCGACTGCCCAGAGCAGTGGGGTTCCTCCCAGATGTGTCTTTGCCTCGATGTCCGCTCTGTTCGCGATCAACAATCGCACCACGGCATGGTGTCCTCTCCTAGCAGCCCAATGCAGTGCTGTCCGATTTTTGTGATTCCCCGCCACAAAATCGGCACCTCTTTCTATTAAAAGCTGGACCACAGCTTGATGTCCAGATTTAGCTGCTAGGAGTAGTGCTGTTTGTTCCTTTGTCGTCTTCGCATCCATATCGGCCCCTTTATCTAGCAGCAGCCGAACGAGCTCCTCATTGCCGCTCCTGGCCGCTAGGTGCAAGGCCGACTGTCCTTTAGCATTCTTTACTTCCACATCTGCTCCTCCATCTAACAGCAATAGGGTAGAACCGGTAGCCCCTTGCTGAGCTGCTGTAATCAGTGGGAACCTCTTGTCATCATCTAGGTCGATGTCAACCGTAGGTGTCAATCTCTTAGCCTCGTCGGCAGCCCTAGGGCGTACGGTTTCAGTCGGCTCATACTGCTGTGGTAGTGTGATTGTTTTCTCCCTTGACGATGAGACCGCAATGTCGGCGGAATTGGGTTTTTCGACAGGGACCTTGAATACTTCCCGGAGTTCGAGAGTGTATTGACCGACTGTGTCTTGGCCATCACCAAAGTCAATCAAGTCTTCAAGGTCGATCAGGTTGCCTTTCGGGGCATCCTCTCGGTACTGCTGCTTCTCTCTCCGAGAAGCAGAGGTAAAGGCTCTCCGGTATGCTGTTGAAGTAATAATATCATCATCGAAACTGAACTCTGTATCTGTCAGTGTCGAATTTCGAGAGCCGAAAACGCTGTCAGTGTCGTATTTTGTACGCTGAGCTTTTATATCTGCATTAGATATCCGCCTAGACCTTCGAAGGGTCATAGCCCTCTCAGCGACCCTTTGAATTACAACATTGTTGTTTTTTAAAAGCTCTTGAAGCTCTGCAATAGATTCTCTTATCGTTTTCGTAAGTTCGGAGTCAATAAGAAGGGCAATCAGGAGTGGGCTTACGTTTGTATTGCTGTAATCAGTAAGTTGATTGCGGTCTGCTGACCGCGGACCTGCTGCAAAAGCTCCTTCATTACGTCTTGGTTCCAGACATACTTGGCCCTTGCACTGCGACTGTGGTCTCCTGCATTTGTCTTTCCTCCAGCGAGCTTGTACACCTCCTCTTCGAGAATGGAAAACGTTAGAGTGCAGCCGGTGAGCGCAGTCTCAAACGCCGCATCCAGGTTAACCTCTGAGCCCGTCCGCGAAGTGAAAGCATCTGGGCGGTTCAGCACCAGGCTCTGAATTCGCGTCAAAGCAGCACCAATGATAGAACATTCAGAGCTAATTGAGGCTATCGTCAGAGATGCGGCCTTGTATTGGTCCTTGAGGCCTTTTAACTCTCTTGCAACCTTCGCACAAACGCAGACAAGCGATGACACTGCTACAGTAACGGATAGAGGATCCATTACTTGGTTTAATGTGCTCTTTGTGAGGTCACCAGTTCTCAACCAAAGTAGCTGTCCTCACTTTTGCTCCTGCGCTCGCCTTGACGTCGCTTTTCAAGGTACGGCAGTGGTCTGCTAAGGAAGCGGTCGGTAGAAGAGCATTGAGTCCAGGGCAACAGCGAGGCCTTGGAGAGCTTGGAGCATACCTCTGCGGAGGGCAGCCGCCGATACAAGCCCTAAGCCCTGTCGGTTGCAAGGCAGAGCACGAGGCTTAAAGCTCTTGCGGACCGAGCACGGGGACGCGTTGGTGTTGTGAGTTTTGCAATATACCTTACCTCGTCTATTTCTACTAATATATTACTTCAGGTCGCCCCTGCTCACTCAGCCATCTTACCTGGCCATATATCCTGGTAGGGATACGGAGTAACCACATGGACATGACAAAGTTCGAGGATGAAGATGACCCAGGCTTTATTACTATTGCTGGAGAGCTTCATCGATGGATAATAGAGCTGACCGCTCCAAGAAATGCATCAGTGCCCGGAACGGAGATGCCCCAACAACAGCAACAGGTAGAACCACAGCAACTAGTAGGGCAACATTATAGTGTGCAGTGTATGTATAGGTAATCTCGGGGAGCTATATCGAAAATATAGAGTTGTTACAATGATTATCTCTAGCTTTACATAAAGTACCCTTCGTTTTCCCTACTGTATCTGGCTTATCGGAGAAGG
Organism: Geoglossum cookeanum; assembly: GCA_021527025.2. Taxonomy (NCBI): domain Eukaryota; kingdom Fungi; phylum Ascomycota; class Geoglossomycetes; order Geoglossales; family Geoglossaceae; genus Geoglossum; species Geoglossum cookeanum. Next base: position 29,716 of record JAJDFF020000014.1, read on the forward strand.
GAAGAAATTCAACTGAGAAACAGGACCTCTGCTGCGTTTCGGGAGGAGTATTTATACTAGTTCCAAGTCGTTCGAATGAGAAGCTAGAACACAGTTGGATGCAAACGGCTACATGTTAATTTGAAGCTTTGTATAATACGCTACGCCCCACAGGGCAGAACTGCCTTGTATACCAGTCATACACTACGTCCACCGAAAAGGTGGCCGCCAAGAATCTGTACACCAGAGGTAGGAGCTATATAGGGCCAGCGGATCTGAAATGCTAATGAGATATCATTAGAGGACTTGAAATACCGTGTATATTACTAGTTATTAAATAAAAACAACTCCGCTCTATTATCGTTACAATGGTACTAAACATTCCACTACGTTCTTTCTCTTTTCTCTCCCCTCTCCCCCCTCCAAAAAAAAGGAGAAAGAGAGAACAAGAAACCAGGGGGGGTAATTGCCTGATGCGGCTTAGGAGGGTAGAGTCTACCCACCCAGTAGTAAGCAGATCTGGGATAAATAGACTTCGTTCGCCGGCTGGAAACCTCGCCAACTACAAACCACCTTGGCCATGGATCAACCCCAACCAGACTTCCCTTTGATAAGCCAGAGCGCTGCAACACTCTCCGAGCAGCTTACGCGTTTCAGAAACATACCAGCCATCGATGGCGGCAATGCTATTCTAGCGCGTCTAGATGCCCTCGCGGAGGAATTTAGGGCGAGGTCAGTATCCCCAAGCTCACCACCCAGCGCCCACCAATCGTTCCTCTAGAGATCGTAATGCTACTGCAAGACTTCGAAATCATACGGTTGCGGACCGCCTTCAACCGCTCACCCCCCTGGTAAATCCTAGGACTGGGGAAGCAATCCCTGGGTTCCCCGTGACACCGGCGGCGCTGAGTACCTTAAACGGTATATACATAATCTTATTGTCATAATTGAGCATTCTCTGACCACTTGGTAGGGGAAAATCTCGGCATCATCCTCGCCATTCTGGGCGAGCAGGTCCCCAAGGACGCAGATACACCAGAGAAACAGAGGCTCTTGAGGGTTAGCATCGGACTAGTTGATATCAGCTAGAGGAATGCAGCGTGGACAAAGGTCGAATTAGCTTATTTAATCGCATGAGGTAGCTTTAATAAAAGCTCTCCACATTTGGAGGTTATTTCCCTCGATTAGTTCTCTCACGAAATCTTCCCAACCCTCTTCTTTGCAACCCCCAACTTCCCCGTCAATCGGTCAACATCTTCATCTACCAATCCCAGCAGCTCATTCTGCAACACTAGCTCCTCATTAACAGCAACGCCCAACTCCCTCAATCGTGCGACACCCTTGCGCATCTCCTCGATGTCGCGGTCTTGGTCCTGCATCACCTGTCTCTGTAACTGGAGCACGCCTTCGTTGTCAAGCTCGCGTGTTTTGTCGGTCTCTGGGAGGGGAGCGCCGAGGATGCGCCCTCCTCGGGTGGTGGTGCCGCTGTTGCTGTTGAGGGTGGATTGGGAGGGGTTTGGGGAGGAGAAGAGGGTTAATCGTTCTTGGGCGGTTGCCGCGGCGCCGGTTCCGCTAGAGGAGGAGTTGCCGCCGAAGACGTTGTTTTTTAGGGACATGGAATTTGCGAGGGCTTCTAGACCGTCCTTTTCTTTGCGGGCTGTCGCGAGTAGGTCTCGGCGGCGGCGGAGCTCACCCTCTCCCAGTTTCTCAACGCTGCTAGCGCCGCCACCGTCGTCCCATTCCTTAAGATCGGTGAGAGCCCGAAGCCCTAGTTCAAGGGCCAAAATCATGCCCCCAGCCTTGACGAGACATCGTTTTGCTGCCGCAGAGCTCTCATGTTGGCCATGCGCCGTGGTCGCTTGGTCTCGTCGCGCTAGATGCAGCCGGGCGTCATGGAGATGGGTTTTCAGATCGCGATGGCAGTCTAGCCAGATAGTCGGGTCGGTGATCGGCGCGCCTCCGCCAGCAGGCGAGACCAGGGCTCCGTGTAGGTTACTTGCGTTGGCACTGGCGGTGGAGCTGGGGAGATTCAGGAACGCCCGCCACACGGGGGTGGCCCGCCAGCAGCTGTCCGGGGAAGAGTTTATGGCTTGAAGGTATGTTTCTAGGTCCTTTCGGCGTTGTTCCTTGAGGGCGGGTGAGGATGTCGTGCGTGTGAACCAAGATTTCTGGGGGAGTGGTGAGGGTGGAGGAGAGCCAGTGAGGGAGGTGAGGGTCTCGTTGAGCGTGACGAAGTCGGAGTAGCGTTTCTGGACTGTGAACGAGCGGAGGGGAAGCCGGAGCGTGATGTTGTAGAGGGTGAAGGGTTTGGAGTCGGTCGACGAGGTGGATGTTGTAGGGATAGAAATCTCGATGGAAGACGCCATAAAAGCGTGCCAGCGCTGTCAACGGTTCCCCGCGATTGAGCACTATGGTGGTACCTGGGCAGACTAGGCCTCTAGGGAATTGCTGCCGAGTGTTAGTTGTTCGGGGATGGCTATGAGAGATGGAAGGTGAACGAATGGTTAGCGAGCCGCACGTGACGCAATAATGATTTACATGGCCCTACGCGCTCTCTGCTGGTTCTACTATAAGTGAGGTCACCACCAGGGCCGCCTGCTATATAGATACGCAAGCCCGATATGGTCCTGGTTCCCGTAGATCAGCTTCTTGCTTAGCATCACGGGAGAATAGCAATGAATTCCAAGTTTATATTAATTCAGCAAGCCCCCACAATGACGGAACCATCGTGGAGTGAAGGGAAGAGTTATTTTTGCCACATAACGCAGTCGCTGGCTGAATTATCAATGAAATAGCCTGCCGCCTCCTGACTCAAAAAGTCTCCTGGTCGTCCTGGGCCTCTGCCTCTGCAGGGATCTCAAATCCTTCCTACAAGGAACACTTGACGTCAGACCTGTCTCCCCAATTAACGGGGAGGAGAGACGCATCAGGCGTCTGCTAGTCGGCACTCACCTCTGTTGAATACAAGATTGCTTGAATGTGCTTCACCAAACCATCCTCTTCATTCTCAATCTCCGGGTTCGACTCGACTGCCTGCTGCAACAAAAGCTCAATATCCCGTAACTTGCTAAAGTAGAAATCTCTCTCCCGCTCAAGCCCTGTTACACTCTCCTTCAAGCTAGCGTTTTCCTGCTGCAGCGCAGACGTACTCGCCCCTCCAAGGGGCGTTCGAGTTCTTGCACCGGCGGTAGTCGGCGTGGTACCTCGTTTCGCCGTGCCAGACACGCGAGCAGTGGAAGGGGCCGCGGCCGGGGGTGCTCCCGAGGCTTTTCTTCGCGCCATAGCATCGTAATCTCCACCAGGGTAATATTGATCCCAATATCTCTTGGACCATTGAAGGAATTCTAGATTGTCCTGCATTTTGCATTTGATTAACTGCTCAACTGGAACGGGACGGTCGATTTGATGCTTTGTGAAGCAATCTAGGGCAGTGACAAACAGAAATTAGCACCATATTCCACGGTCCCAGTAATTTTGCATGACCCGAGTATTAGGAACGCCAGGATATAACCCACTTTGAAGAATCTTAAAGTTCTGGAGGTAGGCGTATTCGGTGCTGACGTTGAATTTGACTCTCGCCATCGGCACATCCACTGTATTAAAACCAAACATTCATCAGCATTTATCGTGCTGATTCACGACCAAGGATCTGACCCACAGTATATACTGTCGAACACTTGACAGAATGCGGCACTAGCCCAAGTCAGCCAACCCATCTTTAAATCACAGACATGTGTATGATGTGCTAGTCTATGACATAGATAGGAGGAGGGCCCGAGGCGTTCCAGCAGGCATGCGGAAGGAAACATACCCAGTCCCGCATTGCTCAACCTTGGTAATATTCAATTGCAGCAGGTTGTTCAGCCATGCCAGCAGCTCTTGTCTGGACGTCCATAGTGTCAGCACCAAAGCAAAGGCCAAAGGGAGAGCGGTGATCGTTTTTTGGAGCAGTTTTCGGGTGCTCACCTCGATTCACCCATCTTGTACCGATAGTCGTATCGTTAAGCAAAGAAGACCGCAAAAAAGGGCTGTAGAAGCCAGTGGGAAGAGAGATAGGCAGTCGATGATCAACTTGTTTTGAAGTTGGAGGCTCAAAAAGGGCCAGTCATTAGAGATTGGGAAGTTACGAACTGCCTGCTGCCAAGGCCCCACCCTGTGCTTGCAAATGGGTGCGGCATCGGAAGCGAGTAAACAAGACAGACCCAACAAAATACTTCGTCCACCAGCACACATTTAGGTGGATGGGGACAGGCCTCTTGTTCAGTTAGGTGGATAAGCTTGATTAGCGTGTGAATGCCACTTGCTTCAGCGGTTCACTTAGTCTCAGGTGCTCATAAACGCCCTTTCTGACCGACTGTTTGAACATCTTCGTCTTGTTTCTGTTTCAACACACCGTTTATCTGAGAGGGCCAGGCCCTGGTCGATATATGTACATGATTGGTCCACAATCTAGATAACTCTGAATATGTCCTATAGGTCTGAAATATTGCGGAGTCCACGGCATCTTATAGCTTAAATTAAGGGGGTGTAGTAGAAACGGGCAAAGATCCGGTATTTGCAGGGGGGGGGGGGGGGTTTCGAACGCAGGAAAAATAAAAAGGAAAGAGAAACGTAGAGTATGTTCCAAGTGTTAGAAGCAATTCACCAGCTCCCACGCTGAACCGCTGTCTTCGAGCAATCTCAAGTCAGTCCCGTGCTCTTCAAGGGCGGAAATGATAGTAGAAACGGATGAACGTTAGAGCATCTCCTTCCTGTTCCCCAGCGGTTACTATTGACCGCTTAGCCCTCGAGTAGCTCCACATCTCTCAGCTCCGCGCCAAAATCTAAGATCAGCATGCGCTGATCCTGGCTGGTGCTCACTATCCGCCTATAATCTGCCTTTGCGCTGAGAATCCAGCTAGTGTGCCAACCCGAGAAATCGAGCAGCAGCTTTCCAGTCTCCACATCGTAGACCTTGATGCTCATATCGTAGCTGGCACTTACGAGCCTCCCATTGTCCGAGTCGAGGTGTAGAGCGCGGATTAGATGTTTGTGTCCGGAGAGCCGTTTAATGCACTCCCCAGTATTTGCATTCCAGATACAGATCACATCATCATTCCCACCCGACACAATCATTTGTGCGTCCTGACTGAACTGGACACAGGCTAGGCCACGCTCATGCCCGTCGAACTCTCTGATACAAACTGCTGAATCTAAATTCCAGAGCTTTACAAGGGAATCTCCGCTTCCGCTCGCGGCAAGATTCCCTCTCACTTCAACTGCATTCACGGGTCCTTTGTGTCCTCTGAGTTGGTGAAGCAATTCCCCATTCGTCCTGTCCCAGACGCACAGAGTAGTATCCTTCGAGCAACTAACTATACGGTCAGTATCGAAGGAGACATCTAGGACGCCAGCAGTATGTTGTGACAGCCGCCTGATAGGTTTGTAGTCTTCTGCAATGGACCAGACAATACACGTATTATCGGAAGACCCTGTGACTAAGACTTCTTTGTCGTATTGCAGACACAATATAGATGCTCGGTGATATTCGGACGACGAGGTTCTGACAGCAGCAATGTCGTCTTCAGCACGAACCTGCAGGGCGGCGTTACTTGAGACCCTCGAAAATGGCTGTACGGTAATCACGCCCGACGCAGATGTGGAACTCTGGGAACTCGAAGCGATAGTATCTCCAGGACTTGACGTCGGGGGTCCAATGAGTTTAGTGCAGTCGCCAGTGCGGATGTTCCAAACCCTAATAGTCTGGTCTCGTGAGCCGGTAATAATTTTATCGCTGGTCGACTGTCAGTAACGTGTCCACAACTAAAGCCTAAGGCCAAGAGACCAAGGCAATTAACGTACTCATCGAATTGCACGCAATACACACTGTCTGTATGTCCACTGAGGTAGCAACCAATCACGTTACCATCTTCCCACCGTTTCCTTAGCTCTGTCCTAAGGCTGAACATCTTCTTCCAGTCCTGATCTGGGGTGATTTTACCCAAACCTTTTCCACTATTATTGAACGACTGATAGTGAGAAAGACTACGGGGCAGTTCCCCCTTGTGCTCGTTTCTAAACACGTCTCTCCAGACATGGTGGGAGGCTGCTGCCTGGTGCCACGCATGAGAGACAAGCTCAGCATGTATGAGTGAGCGGTGATCTAGGTGGGAAAGAATGAATGCCATAATCTCCGAGGGGAGATGTACGACGGGATCTGAAGGGACATTAATTAGTACGCTTAGAACCATTATGCCTCGACAGCCTAGAGTTAAAGAAACTCACCCGCTCTCACGACAGGGATATCGCCTGCATAATTCTGAATACATTGCACTTCTTCTTGTAGTTCAATTCCAATCCCGCTCTCAGCGTCCCTTTCACCTTTTGAATCTCCCGTCACGACTACCAAGCGCTTGAATCGCTCATTCTCCGCTGCGGCGGCTGCCCTGGCTGCGGCTCCGCCATTTCCATCCGGAACAACCGGAGGTTCGGAACCATTTCCAGGGATAGGTGCCGTAATACTTGGTGCGGGCACAATATCGTCATCAACAACCGTTGATAGAAAGGGTAAAGAAGAATGGTGGTGGTGTTGAGCGTTAGTAGTGCGTCTGGACCAGCCATCTCGCCCCGAATTGAACGATGCCCGCCTAAAGCTAAAAGCAGGAGTGGATGGTGTAGGGAACGAGTTCGGATCTGAGTCGAGGTTTGAGCTCGATAGTCGAAACGAGGCAGACGCTCGGTGGAGAAGGCGACGCATGCCATTGGTAACTGTACTCAAGCTCGCCGAGCTTTTTCTATGGTGTAGAGGCCTCCTGCTCCTCATGGGACGATCTCGGGGATAGAACGAATCGTTGGCCGAGACCGCCACACCCACTGAGGAACGTGCGAGCATCTCATCTACAGACATAGTCCGCTTTCTATGGAGTCCAAAAGATCCAATGATTGGGTTGCCGTCCATCATGGGTGAGTCTGCCCTCTGATCCACGCCCGGTACTCTAAGTGTTGATAGCAAAGCAGAAAGCTTCATAGTCGGCGTATGCTGGTAACAAGTCGTTTCAACCCTGGAAAGCCTTAACGAGCGCGATGTTCGACAGCCAGCCTAACGTCGCCAATCTCAGACACTTGAGACCGAATAGATCGCGGGATCTAAGGCCGGATTGGAGAAAGGATCCCTCAAACTGTGGACGTTTTAATCCGATGCGTCCGGCTTCGCGCGTCGTGTCGTCTTAGATTAGCAAGAGGCGCAATAACAAGATAAGTAGACTGGATAAGTATGCGCACCAAAGAAAGACATGGTATTACAGGAAAAGAAACCCAAACGAAAGTCTACAGCAGAAAAGGAAGGTTTGTCCTGTTATGAGAAGAGAGGCCGAGAAATTGGTGTTCAGGTACCGGCGTTTCTTTTTTCAGTCAAGGGAAACAAACTCGCGTCAACCACATTTAATTGGCTAGATTTCACACCGTTTTTATGCTAAACAAAACACAACACTTCTGGCGAATTCATAGGACAAATGGCCTAGAGTTCGATGCAGCGCACGTCCACATCTCGGTTTTCTCTTCATCGCCACAGGAGGAAACTCCCACCTATGTTCCAGAAGTGGAAGCTCCGCTTGTAGGTCGTTGCAGCTAGCGACGCTTGTCAGACTGCTCACAATACGCAAGTGGTGACTAAGAGGGGTAATATTTTAAATCTCAACTTCCAAGATCATTGATCATTGCAGGTGAAAACTAGTTTAGGTGACCTGCCTGAGTGATTACTCGCGTCCTGGCTAGAAAATTTCGGCGCCGCAGTCCACATCAATTGAATGGAATATTTTGGAGCCAATTTGTATTGACCAGCCAGTTGGGGGACCTTCACGTGTGACAAGGCTTCCTTCCGCAACTCAAATGGACGAGAGGGCCATCACAAGTCTAGTACTACATGCCCGCCATCGCTCCATTCACTCAACTCCCCAATGATAACCGCCAGCCTATGGCCTAGTACTCAGCTTGTCCTCCTTGAGGGAACTCGAAGCTAACGCCTCTCCCGGTCAATCGCCTATAGACCTCACTGTAGGTCTCCAGTCTATAATCAACACCACCTCTCTCTTTTTCATCCAGTACAATCTTTAAAACCTTAGAGCCATCCTCCCGAGTCCTTGTGCGCTTGCCGACGATTTCGACGGGGTAGACCAAGTCAGTAAGAATTGCGTCGTGAACAGCGGTAAGTGTTCGGGAGCGAGGACGCTTCTGAGTGAGTGATGTACGCGAGCGGTTAGAGCGCTTCGGACGGGGAAGGATGCGGCGAGAGGCGAGGATTAGGACGTGGCGATCAGCGAACTTCTTTTCGAGTTCACGCGTAAGGCTAGGAATTCAGTGTTAGCACGTTTTGGAGCTGTGGGCTTAATTGGTCCGGCCTACCGTTGTTGTACCTTGCGGAACCCCGGGAGTAGGGGAACTGGGACAAAGACGGCGATAGCTTTCTTGCCATGTCCAACTTCAATCTAGTCCAGAAGTTAGCATCAAGAATCCAGATACTGGTCACCAAGTCTCAATCTCATCAGCCGTACACCAGATAGTGAAACTATTTGCTAATGAGGCAAGATGCACAGCGGCTCCTTCTAGTATGCCAAGGGTTTGTTGGTATTGGCCTACCTCTTTAGCAGACACGAACTGCAACGGTCTCAAGGCGCTCTTTATGTCTGAATTATTTGTCTCGAGATCGTAAAGTGCTCCCGCGATACTCGTCTCTAATTCTGATGGGCTCTGTCTTGAAGGGCTCGTAGCCGCGATCTTGTTGATGGCAGCCATGCTTGCCTCGGTCTCTTCTGTCGTTCTAGAGGAGTGATGGAAGGGTGTTTTTGGGGGTGAGGGCGGCGCGATGTGACCGGTTGTTCCACCAGGCCCAGTAGTGGGTGCCAAGACTCGGTAAACTAGGGCATGCCCTTCAACTTCGTGACTTTGACACTAACTGGCTTCCCAATATGTCTGCTTTGGTACGCCCAGAGACGATCGCTAGAGTATAGATAGATGGGTCCCTGATAAGCTTGCTTCTCGCTTCCTTTGGCTTGGACAGTCTAATAGGCATGCGAAAAAATATGATTCAAATGGTAAATCACCAAGAGGGCCCAATGCACAGTTCCCCGAGACGACACTGATTTTTGCCCGGGTCACGTACTGGTCCTGGCTTATACTCCTGCCAGTCCCACAGCCAGCAAATCCCTGCCATTGCGTGGTTCCGTTTCGCAAGAAACCCGGTTTAAGAGAAACTGTAGGACATTGGTGAGGATTCGGTAGACGCCGGGTGTCATTCTCCAGGCGGCCTACGGTAGCCCAACAGAATTAAGGCAACATAGGGACAAATAAATATTCATGTTTGGCCACCACCTTGGAAACAATAAGAGGGCCAAATAATATAGTTCAATGCCTTTTTAACCCCACGGAACAGTCAAGGCATAAAACACGCGAGTGCGATCGCACCCATACCTCATACCTCAGACACCTTATGCTATATTTAGAACACCAAACCCACTGATATATGAAACGTCATTCAGACCGTCCTCCGATCCGTCATTACCCTGACTATGCTTCCTGGCCCGGCAATCTCAACGAGCTATTCAGTCTTGTTAGCCCAGCCACCTGAGCTTTGAACACAGCGTGAAATGCCTGCAATGATCAGCCAGATAGCCTACCTTCTCATGCCAACTCAGCAACACGCTCATGGCCGCACCACCGCCTTCTCCGCTTCCACGTGATACCACCTGGGAGAACCCTGTAGGCTGTGGTGATACTGACTTTCCCGAAGAGCTCGACATTTGAGAGCCATGCGCCATTCCCTCGTACCTTTGAACCATAAGACAACGTAATCTAAAGGGGCAATAGGGGTAAAAGCTTGTCCTCCACCAGGATCCCGCTAACTTACAGGTACTTCATTAGCACGTCTAATGCTTCTGTTCCGCCTTCCGACTTATATATTCTGCCAAGAACTGGGGACATATCAGACTGCTTTATCGATTGGAGGATTTCAACAACCGTCGCAAGGTGAAGCTCCTATAATATCAGCGTGAGTCAGCAACAAATATTAGACTACTAAAGTTATCGTGCATGTATGTAATTATAGCATCACGGTTCCTACGGATATCAAATTAGAAATCTCATTGTCGGGAATTGACAAACCTTTGACCGATCATCTCCACCATATGGCACATTCTCCAACGCTCCCCTGAGCGCCCCTTCCGCGTCTCCACCTCTTAGAAGCTGCCGAATCTGCCCCGCAAGGCTCTGCACATCTGTAATTGATATAGGAGCTACTGGGGGTGAGAGTGTGGAGACCGGGAAGTTTGACGAAGACTCCGGATCGAGCTTGTCGATATTGATAAGCCTATAATTTTGTTGCGACATTTGTGGGCTGCGATCTATGTTTCAGTCTCAGCTGTGTTATATGCTATCTGTAGCACGACCGTAGTTGGTTCTTCGATGAAACGGTACGTTGGCTATTGCTTGTCGAGAGCTGTGTGACGAATGCGGTTGCGCGCGGATGAACGACCGACCGATTGCAATCAGGCGCAAGAACTTCTTACCCTCGCAAGCGGCTTCAGCAGCAGCAGCAAGCCGCTCTTGGCCCTAAGGAACGGGCATTCGAAAAGGCCAAACACCATCACAAAAAGGTCGGTCCCCGCGGACTTCGAAATTTCAAAGCTCATAGATACGTTCATTTTCCGCAAACGAAAGTGAGTCAGTTTCGTTTCGGGCGAGGCAGAAATCCTTCCGTGTTACATTCCGCAAATCTCTTGTCCGTACTTGCCTGAATAGGCCCGAGATCACCCTTCATTGTTTTGTGCTGTACAAGTACTCCTGAATACAAGCCATGTTGGCGGGTTACGTGCCATACAGGCCCGGTTTTACTTTGGCTTGTTGCCCCAACGGATATTCTCCCCTAGCCCCCCGCTCTGGAACACAACGCGGCACAGTCGGGCAATGAAAATTTTTTGATTTACGAGTGCCACTGAGAATGGCCCAGATCCCCGGTTCGAGAGGTGGCACTGTTAGTATAAATTAGTGTGTGATTTCCAATGATCGCCGGACCCGCTTCTATGGGACCGGGAGGCTCGCTGCAATATGAGGGCTAGAGTCATCCCAGGGCGGGCCGCTTGACAGGTCACTTTTGGTTAAACCGGATCCTGGAAATTCTGCACTCTGTGGGTTGGAACAAAAGGGTCGGAGTGGAAACATAGACCCTCCAATGGCTGTCCTCCCCAGCCAGGTGGCTTCAACGTTGTCAGACCCAAACCAACGCCAACAGCCAGCGTTAGTATCAAACTGGGTACCCACCGTGGCAATCACTAACTGTAGAACGGCTCGGCTCCGCGCAGCTGGGAGCTCTACATGAAGGACCAAGAACTAACAAAAATCAGAAAATTTTTTCCCACGGCCGTCTGAAAACAGCTAACGACTCTGCCGACAGTTCTCAGGTCTGATTTGCAATCTTCCCAACCAGGACCGCTGTCATCGACTTACAGTCAGCGGACTGGACCGTGCATACGAACACGGAATGAGTTGGAGGTATTTCACGGAGGCAGTCAAGCCCACTGGAAGCCAGCCCCTGTCTGGCGACCAACCCAACGCTTCAGAGAGAAAAAGGAAGCCTCCTGGCCTTCTTGGCACCCTGTGCCTCGCGGAATCGGAAACCTTGGCCACAATCCAAGCTAGGGAATGGGGGTTCAAGCCAACTTGTGTAGATGTGACTAGTCAGGCAGCTAAAACTCTCGGGCGACGCTATTTAGTCCTAGCAACAACTACGGCCGTTGCGGTGGAAATGAACCCAAGAAACCGGCAGCGGCTTTAATAGCGCGGGCCGACAAGACAGAGATCGATCGGTGAGACCTTGTGTTTAGGTTCTGATCGCTGTCTGCAGGTACCGGCGGAGGATGTATGTAGCACATGTATGCACTCCACGGGTAGGATTTTTTGAGTTGGGCGAGCAAGCATTGCGATCGGATCGGGGCACACTACTCTGGTACGGCAAGGGCCCGCATGTCAAGTACGATAGACTCTACTGCGCTCCGTACATAGATATTTTATTTTTGAGGCAGACGGCGACGATGGAGCGAATGGCCTGCCCCCATACGCCCCTGGAAAGCGCATTGGACGAATCATCCACGTTGACCAATGCGCATCCCGGGGGAACGAGGGAAATTCCGCAAAATGTTCCACTTCTGACCCACGGTCCAGAGCGATTGAAAATAGGGCTGTTTATGCGCCCGCTGCCGGTGCATGAGTCGACGCTCTCTCGCACCTCCGCCTCTGCCTTTGTGCTGAAGTGTCGACGTTTGCCCAAGCGCGGGCGAGGCACAGGGGGGAGAGGGAGCAGAAAGGGCGAAAGAGGGCAAAGCGATGGAATGGCAGCGACACCAGAAGAGCGACACCACCACCACCACCATCACCACCAACCACCGCTCCCGGCACGGATGGCAAACCGCAGGCGCCCGCGCCCCCGGCACAAGAACAAATCTGCCGACATTCTCGAAGGCTGCTCGATTCCCCACCCCTGACTCCGGCTTCCCTGCGCTCCACGTTTTCTGCTGCAGGCACCGATGGTGGTGGCCGACTGCAATTGCATCGCCGTCGCAGTCACCCTTGGGTCCGGGTGCAGCGTAAGCCTAATCCAGAGTAGTCGTAGTCGTGTGTCCTGGATAATGCCCTGTTCGGTGCGCCCTGGTCTCCGCCGCTAGGATGCCTTTACGAGTGGCTGCTCTTCACGCTGGCGGAGTGTGCCTGCCTGTGTCACTCGAGCGCAGAGCTATCTATGGCCGAGGGGCAGAACGGACAAGTGTTGGCATACAACCGGCACGCAAACGAGCGCTGAGCCACCTGTGCCCTTTCAGGTAAAAATAAACCGGTCCGACAGCTGAGGCACAGTCCAGCAACGGGCAGTGGGCGACGGTGGCCATGTCTGCTGTGGGCAGTGTGTGAGTGTGTGTGTGTGTGTGTGTGTGTGTGTGTGTGTGTGTGTGTGTGATTGCTGGAGCAGACATCCGCATTGCAACTCGCAGTCAAGTCAGTGTGAAAGGTGACGCACCGGTTGATGACTCCGATTGAATGGAGCTAGGCGCTCGTGGGATGTGGCTCTCGGCCTTCTGCCCGAGTGTTGAAGGAATCCGGCTGCTGAAACGACGCGATAACTCACTCTTCCCAGTCAGTCCTCGGCAGTTTCGTCATCCAGACAAAAGAAAGGGTCAAATTTTATTTTGGCCCTGGCCCACGTGAGGACAGACCTCAGGGGCAGGCAGAAACCGATACATATATAAACTTGTCCTGCACCTGGCTCTGAATCGCAGTCACTAATTTTTTTGTTTTCCCCCCCCTGCGAGACACTTGACTAAAGCTAGTGCCACCACCAGCAGACACAGTCAGTGCTGGATAAAATTTCCCAAGAGCCCTTCCGAAGCCACTGTGGCCCCCCATCCGCCGAAACCGCGCAATCTACATCTCACCACTGCTCACAGTCGACTGTGCGAGCTTCCTAAAATTTCAATAACACAGGCACAACGACACCGCCCCCTTAAAAAAACTGCGCAACTGCCCCAAAAGTGAGTCAGCATGAATTTACAATATATATCAATGCTGCTCCTGCTGCAGAGCTTTTCACCCGGCTTTCTAACACTCCTCGAGACTACAGTCTATATTCCATGATACTGCCGCAAAGTCCGATGGCAAATATGGGTCGAGGCGCATACGATACAACTGGCACACCGAAACCATCAACACCGCAACCGTCGAAGCCGCGGTAAAATGAGCCCGCCCATCCACCAGCGACACGTACCGCGAAACTGCCAGGAGCACTTCGTGTCCTCACCTGTTTCTCCGACCCCGTTCCACAAGCCCTTCTGCCCCCTTAGGACTTGCGCGCATTCCTCCCACAGGCAGCAGTACATGAGGACAGGATTCCGGAAGTCTGAAGGCCCTGTCGTCAGTAGCACCCGGAATCCACCCCTGATCGCTCGGCCCGTTGCTTACTGAATCTAGGCCATCACCCTTCCTCCTTCCGTCCACCTACGGCAAATTTCCTGCACTGCGACATCCCACCTTCTCTTCTCCGCGATCGACATTTTCACCTGAAGATTGTAATACTAGCGTTTCGCAAACTGTAGTATATTCGGCAAACAGAACGAGCGAAACGACACCAGCATGCACCTATTTAATATTCTCACCAAAAGTTTCGTTAAGATCGCGCGATTGCATTTACATCGCGCCGGGGGGTTGGCTTTTTTTTCCCACGGTTTGGCTTTTGCGACACGATCCACCAAAAGTTTTGAAGCGGCGTTTTTTCTAGACCTTGGCGGTTTCGGCATACGCTCGATGAGCGGGTTTCGGTTTCGGATAGACTTGGTTCTTCAACAGATGCATTTTCTTTCTTCATCTATTGCTGTGGGACAACCCTGCTAGTGCGTTGGAAGTACAACTAGTTTTTTTGAAGTTTTTGCGGCATGCATTCCAGGTAGAGCAAAAGACTTTGGTCAACAGATTCATCGGAACTGGGTTGGCGCATCCTTCGACAGTGGGGATAATTTGGAAATTTGGAAATTTGGAACTTTCATTTTTCGTCATTTGGCACACGCAGTCTGGGACTGTGACTGGGCATTGCCTCCTGACTCTCTTGACTCCTTAGCATTGAAATCGCAGAACCCTTGCGTCAATCCAACAGTGCGATATTTGCCATTTGAAAAATGTGAAGTGAAGCAGCAGCACAGGGCGCATCGGGCCATCGGGACATTGATTCGTCGTCGCCTGGCGGAGCTCCTGTATTCTAAGTGTATGTACGGAGTAGTTCCATGTATATAGTACGCCTTCGGAACAGTGGACCCAACGCGGCATTGATGAGAACAGGTTCCCTGTAGAGAGTACGTACTGTGGACACGGGGCCCGGAGCCACCCGTGGGATCTGAGTCATGGTATGCAGCCATGTTAGTGCCTTGCTGATGACTTGGCCTGACTGAGGCGCTGATTGGGGGGGGACAGGCATCATGAGTAATATTCAAGGCCGACTAATTTTACAGAGCACGAACGATCCCAAAAAAGATTCCGGCGTTGAGGCTCTGGGCAGAGGCACGACCACCACCAGCTGTGCCGCCCGAAGCAGTCTAGCGCTCTACAGTCGTCATCCATCCCAGGGTCGGTCGACAAGTGCACCAAGAGGCCTTCGCCCAACACAATCCAACGGCTCTACATCGAACACTCGACATCGCTCCGGTCTGCTGCCCGCTCTGCCTAGTGCCGTTGTAGTAGGCTCCTTGGGGCATACACGCCTGCGTCTGTTCTCGCCCAGCAACGAACCAGGAGAGAGAGAGGTAGGCACATCTAGCTCTGACACCCAGCAAATGTCGGAATCAACTGGGGCTTCAGCGCCGAAACCAAGCAGCAGCGTCAAACTTGTGCTCCTGGGCGAGGCAGCTGTGGGCAAGGTAAGGATGAGATCACCTACGCTGGGCCTGCAAGAAAACAGCTAAGGTAACCTCGACGTCACTCTAGTCATCCCTAGTATTACGGTTCGTGAACAACGACTTTCAAGAGAACAAGGAGCCAACGATAGGTGGTGAGTTTGCAACCCTACCCCGTGATATTCATGGCCCTTCAGTCTTTTACACTACCCCGAGACCGGCCATTGTTTTGTGTCCACGGCTGACGTGCATCTGCAGCTGCGTTTCTAACACAGAAATGTTCACTCCCAACCCGCACCATCAAATTCGAAATCTGGGATACAGCAGGCCAAGAGCGTTTCGCCTCGCTCGCTCCAATGTATTACCGCAATGCCCAATCCGCTCTTGTCGTCTATGATCTCACCAAACCAACATCCCTAACCAAGGCTAAGCACTGGGTAGCTGAGCTTCAACGCCAAGCATCTCCTGGAATTGTCATCGCACTGGTGGGGAACAAGTTGGATCTGGCCAGCGACTTTAGCCCCGGTGGCGAGGGGACGGTGAGTGAAAGTGATGGCGAGGGACTCAACACAGAGGATGAGGGCAATGGAGATGCAAGAAAGGTTTCCACAGCAGAGGCAAGATCGTATGCACAGGAAGAAGGCCTGTTGTTCTTTGAAACCAGTGCAAAAACAGGAGCCAATGTCAGCGAGGTGTTTACAGCTATTGCCAACGCTATCCCAGAGAGTACATTGAAGGGAACCCGGGGCCCTGGCGGTGTAGGCCAAAGTGGGCTAGGTAGCAGAGGTGACGACACTTCACGAGTGAATCTGACGGGGCCGAGACGGGACGTTGGAGCCAAGGAGGGTTGTGCTTGCTAATTGTGATAATGGCCGTGGGATGAAGTGAAAATGTAGTAAATGGGTGGGAGGAGCCTGAGAGGGTTGCTGAGGGCGGAACAAAACATAGCAGTCCGTAATCCCGGTGCAAACGAGGCGGATGTGTGAGAGCATTAAAGTAGGGGGTAGGGGGGTTAGGGTCCACGCATCTCTCTTCTTCTAGTGAGGGTTTATCGATCCTCCAATCCTGTTCTGGCCTACTCTTGCTCCCTGGGCACAATTTTTTTTTTTTTTTTTTCTTTTCTTCATGGATGTCTCGTTTTTCATTTATCTACGGGCGAAAAAAAAAAAAAAAATCACATACGCACAATAAAGCACCAAACACCCAGCAAAAAAATAAAACCCGCATACATTCCACACATACGTAATTTAAACCCTCCCCCCTTCCCAGTCGTTCCGCCCCACACACCCCACACCCCACGCCACCTAAGCCTGGCCCTACATAGTATACGTGAGAGCGAAAGGGGGGAGGGGAAGAAAGTAGAAAGCAAAAAAGAAAAGAAAGAAAAATTTTCCTATTTATTTCACCCCCCTGCCTACCTACCCCTTCTCCCCGGATGAACCTAGGCTGCGGCTGGGAGGAAACAAAACAAAACTCCCAGGGGGAGGGAAGAAGGGGGGGGGGTGCCACGGCGACCAACAAGAAGCCTCGGGTATGCGTGAGTGAGTGTGTGTGTGTTTGTGCGCCAAATGGGAAAGGAAAGGAAAGGAAAGAGGAAAAAAAAAAAAAGAAAAAGAAAAGGCGTTCAGAATGCACGGTGCGCGACTAAACTCACGTCCGTTCATTCATTCATACGGCACGAAAAAAATCCCGGGATATGGAGATTCGAGCGCGAGCGAGCGAGTGGGTTGAACGGCGCCCGCTGCTGCGGTGTCAATGCCGTGGATGTTGGCGGTGGGAGATGGGGAGAGTAAAAAGTGGATGGAAATAAAACAAAGTAAACAAAGTAAATAAATAAAAAAATACTAACTGTGGAACGCTGGTTGTCTACATGTGTTGTTGTTTGTGTATCGGGCTTGGGTTTTGTCTTTTTTTTTTTTTTTTACTTTTTTTTTTTACTTTTTTTTTTTACTTTTGATGTGGGGAGGAGGGAGGGAAGGGGGGAGAGAAGGGGGAGAGAGGAGAGAGGAGAGGGAGAGAGAGAGAGAGAAGGGGAAGGAAGGGTGGGGGGTAAAGGACATATTTCCAAATATATATATTTATTTATTTATTTTTTTCCTTTCTTGGGTTTTCCGTTCAACTATTTGTTCCGTCGTTATAGGTTTTGTTCTATTATATATATGTGGGAACGTATGGAGAAAAAAAAAAAAGAAAAAAAAAAGAAAAAAAAGAGATAAAACCCGTACTAGCAGCCTTGTTTTATTTTATTTTACATATTTTTCCCTTCTAAGCGCTGAATGTATTGTTGCTTATAACCCCCCCCCCCCCGCCCCTTCCATTGTCCTACAGGAATCAAAGCAAATTAGAGATATTATTGGATTATTGGGTCTAATAGACACCCGGGAGGATTCTCCAGCGGACCCGCTTCTGGTACTCCTTCCAGTCACCGCCGTACTTCCGTTTGCACCTCTCTTCATCTCTCATCTCGCGATGGATCAACAGGATGGCAAAGTAAACCACGTAGAAGTAAGTAATGATCATACCCCAGCCTCTGGCATTTCCCTGCACCACCTCTCTTTCACCGGCTACGTACTGGATCGCGTATCCCGCAACGCCAGTTGGTAGGCAGTATGCCCAACCCATAATCCAGTCACCCAAGTAGTTGATGTGGCGGGCTGTACCCCACCATCCAGTAACCAACAACTTGCTGCCAGACTGAGTCTCGATATATCTTAGGTGCGAGACACGGGGATCTTTGGGGTTAGTGCGGAATCGATTCTTCTGATTGTTGGCAGCGCGGAAGATGAAATACCCAATCCCTTGCACGATAATAACACCGAGGGTTCCGCTAAGACCAAGCTGAAGCGGATAAACAGAGAGGTACTTCGCTTGAAGAGAATAGATGAATGGAACCCAGACTAGATCCCCGAAGGAGAGCATGAACCCGAAACCATCAGTGGTAACGTCCATGGTAGTTAGTATTGCAGGCTCCATCCACAGAGCATCGAAAACATAGACCGATTGGAATATCGTAATGAGGAGGATGCTATCGGTGACATATCCATAGGTTTTATATTGGTGTGCCACGAATGCTAGGTCTAGAAGCACCCACCCTAGCATCCCAGGCCTCAGCTCGCAGAAGACCTTGAGATCAACAGTCCCAAGTATCGGCAGAGCCACGCGAGGGTTCAGTTCGCGACCGATAAACCAATCATAGATCTTGTTTCCACTATCACCCCCGGCGGCAAGTTCACGCAATCTATCTTTGCCAGGCGAAAACGAGAAGCTTCTAATATAGACGAAAAAGGCGATAGCGTAGGAGAGGCCAATGGACGCCGTAAGGAGTTGAAGGTAGTTGTCATAGATGAATGTCCAGAGTACGAAATCTGGGCCTTGTGCAACTGTGCCCGCAACCGCAACCGCGACGGTTAGTGTTGCAGAGTAAAACGCTAACAGTGGTCAGCTCCATTCCCTCGTCTCGAAGTGGTACCCAAATAGAGATGACACAAGTCACACTTGGGCACACCTAGAAAACCCATACCGTTGAACTTGTACTCCAGCCTTGCGCCCGATTGCAACAGTCCGCCTACTACCTCCTCTCCCGGTAGAAAGGCCTGCAATACCAGACTGAGGAGGTAATATCCTAAAAGCCATCCTGTGACCCTGTAGCTTGCCAAGCCTAGTACTCCATCCGTGGGCCATCCGATTTCCAGTTTGAGCTTGTCCAGAGTAAAAGTACTGGGATGAAGAAGCGATGGTGCAGGGCAACCCGAGATATCATTGCACACAAAGGCGGCTAGGTAGCAAACGAGGGGGAGTCCGAATGTGATGGCAGCAACCCCAATGCTGACCAAACTATTAGCACCAGTGAAGCCTTGGGTCTTGAAAGCGCGAGACCTACGGTCCGCCAAACTCATAGCCGTGCCTGGCAGGATCTTCCGTGGCATCATCGCCCTTCGCCCTAGCTCTAACCTTGGGGTTGTGCCTGGGCACGTCGCCTGCTATCGAATTAGGATCTGGCCGCTCCATCACCGGGACAATTAGTCGAGGATGACACTACCGTGCGTGGACTGCACACACCAGAGCTGCCCCCGGGTGGGTTTATATGTCTGCTCCTGTCGGGCTGTCACACCAAGCTAGTAGTGTTTACGCGGCGCGGAAGTAGCTCTTGCCGGCGATCACCATCAAAAAAAGCAAAAGCCGCTGGTCAATGGAGAGATGCATTTGCATCGCCCTAGCTGCACGTGATCTCACCCAGTGGCGAGGCGCAGTTGAGATGCTTGAGAACACCGAGCCGGTATCATCGCCAGAAAGCATCACGCACGCCGAATCGAGGTGATTTCCTGCCCGCACCTGCGAGCCTTCTTCTTCTTTCCTGACGTTCCCGGCTAGAAAGGCCGGCATGCATTTCTTGTCAGTCGCCAGCACTTTGCTCCTAGCACCTATCCTCCAGGCTCAGCTCTCCGCAGCTATCCCTGAAGACCAACCTGACCCCCCGTGTACCGTGCACTCTCTGAATACTGGTTCTTTTTTCGACCTCAATCCTATTTCTATTAAGTCCGACACCAAGGGGAAAAGGGAGGTGAGCTGGCTGGCGAGGGGCTATGATTACTCTGTGAACTTTACCATCAACTTTTGTGCGCCGGTGGTTGAGAACCTGAAGGATGTCGTGGGGTTGGAGCGGGAGCAGTGGGGAAATGTCAGCGCCTTTTACGAGGAGAATAGCAAAATATACTCAATAGGGTATGTCCCACTCCACCCGTCAGGCTAGGTGATAAAGACCTTCAGTAGGCGAATTTGAAACAAGCGCTTTATCTTCTTCTGTTTCACCAGTTTTTTGCTCTACTTTCATCACCTCTTGAGCACTTTAGCACCGCTAAAGCCTACATGAACATAGGACATCGAGGCTAACTGATCTTCAGACAATTATCCACGACTCCTGTCTTCAGAGGCAGAAAGCTGGTTTTAAACTACACAGACGGTTCTCCTTGTGGCCCGCAATCCTCTAGCTCGATTGAAAGTCGCAAGAAAAATCCAACCAAAGATAAGGGCAGAAACAAGGATAAGCCCAAGGAAGGAGGAGATAAAGGCGGTGAAAATGATAGTGATGGTGGCGATGATGAGAGACATAAGAAACCTGTGGATGAAAAGAAGCCTATTAAACAGAAACCAGTTACACAGAGGAAATCGACCCTTATATCTCTTCTCTGCGACCGCGATCCTCTGGCTCCTAAAGCCTCAGTCGCCTTTATCGGCGCAAGCCCAGACAAATGCACTTACTTCTTTGAGGTCCGCTCGTTAGCTGCCTGTGGTGGTGCTAGTGATTCACGACAGACAATTGGACCAGGAGGGGTATTTGGCATAATGTAAGTTTATCCATCCTAAATGTGTATTGTGCTAAATCCCTTTGGTTGGTTTTGGTTACTAATCCGTCCCTCCGTTTTTCCACAGAGCGTTAATCGCATGTCTCGTCTACTTTATCGGCGGTTGTGTCTACCAACGCACTGTTATGCATGCCCGTGGTTGGCGCCAGCTACCCAACTATAGCATGTGGGCTGGTATTGGTAGTTTTATTAGCGTAGGTGATGATGCTCTATTAATGCTACGGTGACGGTTTCTTCCCTCTCACTAAGCTATTTAATGCCATCTACTGCATGCAATCACCCCGATATTTCATCACGCACCCAACCCTACCACAAAACCCCTCGGAAAACACACCGGCTAATACGTCCCCTCTACAGGACATGTTTACAATCATCCTCTCCTCCTGTACACGCTTCCTCCCTCGCCGCGATGGCTACAGAAACCTCCCCACTAGCATCGGCACTGGAAGGGGCAGATCGGCTGACGCTGAGAACCGACTCATCGATCAGTATGACGAAGAATGGGATGACTGAGCGTCGGCGGATCCTTAGAGTGTGCGGGGGGATAATGGAGGCAGGGCCTTCACTGTACCAACCAGGCATATCCTGAGTGGCGACTGGCGTTTTACCTGGTGATGTGGATTTCCTTGTTTTTCGGATTTCGTTTTGGAAACGGGGTGGGAATGACTTGACCTATTATGGGAAATTAGGATTTTTACTTACTTTATACATGGAGGACTAACGCTGCACTAGGCTTCGGCGTCCCATTTCTATTGGCATTTCACTCCGATTTCCCATATCCGTTCTGTACCTCTCTTGATAGACAGGTAAATCGATTTCATTAGTTTTCTTTCCTGCAATCAGAGTCCCCGATAGTGGCTAGCGAGCATCGTCGACTTCTAGATTACGGGTGGGTGCATGTTCATCACGGATATATATAGCA
Source organism: Geoglossum cookeanum (assembly GCA_021527025.2). Lineage (NCBI taxonomy): Eukaryota > Fungi > Ascomycota > Geoglossomycetes > Geoglossales > Geoglossaceae > Geoglossum > Geoglossum cookeanum. The sequence goes on from JAJDFF020000014.1 coordinate 51,375, forward strand.
CATAATTTATAGTACGAAGACAGGCTAGGAGTATTGACAGGCGATTTTTAGATTCACAATTCTCTATCGAATTCTCTGTACAACATGTAAACTAGACTCTAGTCTGTCTTTCCAAACTCACAAACCACGCTGCCGAGTATATGCTGGAGCAATCCCACCATCCCATAAGAAACATATCCATAATCATTAGGTACCTTACAAAATGTGTTTCATAGAGAGTTGTCTATATGCCGGGCATGCCGACAACACTTCGTAGGGCTGGAACCCCTCGCGGTAGAAAATAGACCGCGAAAACGCCGAGGAGCGCGACAATGAGGCCCATAAGCTGTGGAGAGCTGTTAGAAAGAGGTACATGGGACATATAAGGTTGGGGTTAGGGTACCTTTTCTGACCAAGTGTGGAAATACGCTGCCGTCATCAACAACATCCACCATCCGAGTAATATGACTACGAGGGCCGCTCTCACACCCATGCCCCATTCGTTATAGTCGTGCTGCCTAGCTTCCGTTTGGGTTTTTTCAACCGCTGCGCTCCGAACTTCCCTGGCATGTGCCGCGCCTGATCCACCCATGATGATTCTTTCGTCTCTCAATCCCGCTACATGCAGCACCTCCAACCACAGGAATAGACCACCGAGGACGAGTAAGAAAACGTGCCCGCTGATGTCGTACCCACCCTCCCACTTGCCTCCAGCAAGCTTACACGCAGCGCTTGTGAGTAGTCGGCGGCCCTCGGACATTGAGTCTGGCCGTACCGCTACGAGCTCACATTGCCCACCTGTGAGAGTGAAAGCGCGATCCATCAACGGCGGTCCGAAGAACCATTGCGTTACCACAATCCACCAGCTTGTAACCAACAACCACCTGCACACCGCCTGTACTCTCCTAGGGGTTAGGATGGGGGTACCCGGAGGACCTACGGAGGGATGCGAAAATAAAAAGGCCAGGAAAGCAAGGGTTGTCCAGAACCAGCCGATCTTGACAAAGAGGATGTTGAAGAGATTGCGCTTCTGTGCAAAGTAGGAGGGTGCTAGGTGGGATGGGTGGGATTGTAATGAAGCATTGTAGGGAGCAGCACGAGCAGACGGATCGAGGAGGGAGAAGATAGACCCCAAGACGAGGGTTACCGGGTATACCGACAAGAGGATGGCCTCAATGGGAGCAGGCAGGTATGGAGATCTGCTGGGCAGGGCCGCGTCACCAGAGGCTGCAGGTCGGGGTTTATCCTTATACTCGATGCTAGCACTACCGTTTGGCTGAGAGGGCGAGGTAGCGGGCATGGCCGTGTCGTCACGACATAGGGCGAGATATAGAGAGAGCGCGAGAGAGACAGAGAGAAATATAGAGAGAGAGAGGGCTGTTTTGTTGAGAATTGAAGTAGGCCGCAAGTTAGCACTCGAGAAGGGCATCAGAGCGGCAAATTTATGACGTTGGCGCAGAGATAGTCACGTGCACCCCGTTCACGCCGGCTCAACAATAGCGGACTTCTTGATCCTCCATCCTCCAGCCCAAGGGACTCTGTCTAGACAGGCTTACTGCAGAATGAACGGACTAACCTGACACGAATACTCCAAGTGGGAGGCCGAGAGGGTTCTGTATATACGTGCACAGTCAATTCTCAACAGGAAACTACCACCGCACTCTTGCCCGGCCCACCGTGATAGCACCACTTCGCGCCAACGCACCTCTTTCAACACCCCACCGCTCTCTGGTATTTGGTTGTACTCGTATCGTCCGTTGCGTGGTCTAGAGAGAAGCGCCCCGTATAGTCTCGTATAGCCACGCAGCTGCGGCCATGCAGCGATGTTGGTGTTCAATTAGTTCCCAACGCCACTTCAAACCCCTGCGAGACCTTGGTAGTAGGGACCGCACAAACAGGATTTTGTTCTGATACCCGCACCGTCCTATCTCTCTTCATGGCCCAATTCTGATACTACTATGAGCCATAGGGAAATATCTACTGATAGTGCTCACAACTCGGAACCGAGACCGCTCAGCCCCAGGTCTCCACAGCTGGAGATCCTCGTAGGCACCGTTTGCCATGGCGGCACTACACTCAGCATTACAGACTCTTGGGCCTGTTGAATGGGAAACTATCCCTCAAGAGAACCTCCAGACCTATCTAAAAGGTATTATCTCCCAAACCCAGCTCCTAGTCGACTCAGTTCCACCTCCTCCTATAGAAGAGGCCGCGGTTACCACCCGATCTCGCTCCAACACCGGAGCTTCAATCGCCTCCAGCTCCTCTGAAATTTCTGCGTCGTTTGCGCGCTCCGCACTCTCAGACCCGGCCGTAGCCGCCCTACAAAAGGAATGGGGGAAACCGTTCAAGTTTGCTGTCAAGGATAACCCACTGGGCATGGCTGTATATAAGCTGGCGGCAAAGGACGGGAAGGGGAGCTGGTTTGCGAGACGCAGTGTACACGAGGGGCTAGGTTTCTTGAAGTGGAAGAAAGGGCTGGAGGCCGAGTTTCAGGAGAGTTTGGGGGTGAAGGGACTTCCAGGAGAGGGGAATATTAGGGGGATTGGAGGGGAGAAAATCGTGGAGCAGAAGGTCGTGGAAGGTGTAGGGAAGCTGGAAGGTTGGCTATTCTAAAAATCCTCCGCTTTGCATTCGAGAGCGACTACTGATCTTTTCACCAGTTTACCACCTCTCTGCCCAGTTTCCTGGCCCTACAGCCCCCCGCGACTTTGTCACTCTTCTAATCTCTTCGTCGGCTGCCCTGGCGCATAGTCCTGGTTCTTCGACGGTAGAGCTAGTAGATACTGATTCTAAAGACGCCATTCCACACCACTTCGCAATCGTTTCTAAACCATGCATCCACCCAGAGTGCCCGGCCCAGGAAGGATTCATTAGGGGGCAGTACGAATCTATCGAGTTTATTCGTGAGATTCCACTCAAGCCGAATAACGAATACCTATCACCAAACAACCCGCGGAAAGGTAGGAGCAGGGCTAGCTCGTCAGCAGTAGGAAAAGAGACAACTACTCGAAACGCGAGGAACACAAGCACTCTTCCTGCCCACTTCGAAGGGCTGAGTCACGTCTCGGGAGATGAAAGCTCTAACATAGCGAGTAGTGACGGAAATGCGAATGGAAGAGCGCGGGGGGAGACAAACCCGCCTGGGGAACCTCCTGAGACCGTAAAAGCGGAACAAGCAGATGGTGCTGAGAGAGGTGACAAGAACGACTACGAAACGGAGTCCAATCCAGTAGAGTGGATCATGGTGACCCGCAGTGATCCGGGCGGCAGTGTGCCGAGGTGGATGGTTGAGAGGGGCACTCCATCAAGTATCTTGGCCGATGCGGCGAAGTTCCTGGACTGGGCATGCAAGAAGGAACACCCGGACTCGGACTCTGACGAAGACAATATTGAACACGACCATCACGACGCAGATGTGGATCACGCTTGGCATACCAACAGTCATCTTGCAGGTTTGGATGCTACGGGGGTTAATGAAAGGGAGATCTCGAGTGCGTATGGGGAGAAGGAATCTGCGTTCAGCGGCGGGAATGGACAAGGCACACTAGACTCCGGTGTTCCGGCGGACACACCAGCCATTGTAGTGAGCGGCCTTCCAGGACATCAGACCGCACCAGAGGAGAAGGAGTTGAGTGGGGAGCAAGTCGACGAAAAACGGCTTGCTGCAGCTGACGATGAGAAGCAGCTTGCTGCAGACACCGAGTCCGACTCTGACAACTCCAGTCTTAACACGTTTATGACGGCAGCAGGGTTCGGAGAGGACAATGATACTGACGATGAAGCTATAAGTAATTGCGCCAATTCATCCGTCGCCTCTTCCTCCGCAAACAAAGAAAACATAACCTCTCAAGAAAGGGAGTTAGCAAAACTTAATGAGCGTAAAAAAAGACTAGATGAGCAGCTCGCTAGGGCACGCGCGCGTGATGAGAAGCGCACGAACGAGATGACCGCTAAAGAGACGGATAGGGTCATAAAGGCGCAAGAAAAACACGACCGTGAGGTCTCAAAACAGGAAGAGAAATATAAGCGCGAGGTACAGAAAATTGAAGCTAAGAAAGCGAAAGAAGCAAGGAAAGCAGAAGAGCGCCGGAGGAAGCAAGAAGAAAAAGACCATAAACAGAAACTCCAACATGAGCGCGATGAAATGAAGGCCGAACTCACTTTGCTCCGAAAAGAGCGTGAGATTTTAATCACCCAAGTCGGAGAACTGCAGGCTGAGAACACGGCCCTAACCGCCCGCCTCGGGAAGTTAGGCGGGGGCGATATGATTGCGGAATTAAAGCAGGAGGTTGGACGGGGGGGAAGGCTGAGAGCACGGAGTCTAGGGGGCAACAATGGGGGACCAGCTAGGAGGACGAGTTCAAGGAGTCTAGCCCCTGGGCCTGAGGGCAAGGAGAATGTCAAGCATGCCGGTGTGCTACCGTGAGGGATATATATGTGTGTATTCTTATTGATTATACCTCCAACTACCCACTTAGTCCTAAATCCAAACCTCCTACTCTACATCCGTCCGGAACAAGATGAGAAACAACACTTCATGCAGAACCGACACGAAGTTTGGGTTTTTTTTTCTCTCTTCCCTTTTAAAGATATATTCTCTTGCTCAGAACGCCTTAAAGCTCTAACGTCGATGCTCTGGTTTGTGTACTATTCTTTCCCCTGGGGTGGGGGAGGGGGTTTATCTCCATTAGATAAAAAATTTTAGTAATTTTTTAAATGTTTCTTTTGTCTTTTTAGAGGGAGATTTGGTTAATAATTACGTAGTACTAGGGTAAGGAGATCGATGGGAAGGAAAGGATTTTTGAATAAAAAAAGACTCATCCACCGATGAGTCTCGATTTTTCTTCGTTATGGACAAAACGAAAGGGTAGCTAGCCTATTGTTATGGGATCTGCCAGCGTTGCATTTCACTCGATTTGACGCGAAGGCTCTTTATTTTATTCTCATTTTAAATAAAGGACCTAAACCCCCCCAAGGCACATCACCAGTATGGTGGGTAGGCATCACTAGGTTGTTCGTTTTAAAGGAAAACTTCTATGTCTATCTCTAGGGAACTAACGGGATATCTGGATAAAGTGGGCTACGCGTTAGTCCTAGGAAACTTATCAAAATTTAAGTAAGGATAGGGGGAAAATTTACTTCAACTCGAATTTTTCTAAGACGGTAGGATGGAGGCTGTTGACTGTTAGCCTGAGCTGTCTGGGTCAAAACCCACTGTAAACTTACATGCCGAATACACCAATAACTTGTTCTTTTCCGTTTAAGCGCAGATGGATGGCGGCTGCGTGGCCAGGAAAGAATGTTGGGTCTGCGAATGTTAAAAGCCTTGTTACCCGAATGGCCGCGGGGGAGAGTTGCTCACCATCGACCTCTTTAATCCAGTATCCATCGACGCGGGCGCCTTCTAGTCCATCCTCGTGTGTGAGAAAAGCATTCTTCAGCATCAACATGACTCTATCAAGCAACCCATGTACAACTTCAAAGCCACTTGTCTTGCCATACCAAGCAGCCGCGAAATGCCTCTCGTTCCTGCTCTTGCGTTCGAGAGTAAGGTCTTTAAACGCCACGTCTGAAACTTCAAAGACCTTGATTGGCACGCTGTGGTGCTTATTTTCTTTAATTGTCTTTAGGAGACCTGGAAGCAGAGAGCTTCTGACAACCTGGTATTCTGCAGTCTTTGGGTTTGCTAGTTTGACTGCCGTGTTTCCATCATCTTTCCGGTTCAGCCAAGCGAAATTTTCATCGTGGGAACACAGGGTGAGGGGCATGACTTCGCTCCAACCAGCCATAGCTGCTTCCATGCGTACGATGTCGGTAAGTTTATTTATCATTAGAGGTTGCGCGATTGTGCCAGACTTGCCCGGGAATGATTTCTTCAGGTTGTTGAATCCATATGCAATTGCGACGTCCTCCATGATGTCACATTGGTGAAGAACGTCTGCCCGTGTGATGGGAACTAGCACATCGATGAGATCTTGAGAGGATTTCGAAGGTTTAGCGCTATAAGACATTCGTTCAAGTAGTTTGCATATGTCTCCTGCAGGAATGGAGAGGCCGCAGCACGCATTGATGTAAGATACCTCCGCTTGCGTCTCTCGGGGGGTAAGGTTAGGTACTTCGCGAGATTCATGGTTGTGTGGGGAAATGACTCTGATGGGTTCGACTCTACTTAGGTGTCAGTTATGCCTAGTAACGACTTGATTAGAGTAGCATACGTATAGGTCTCTGCGCAATATTGGGAAAACATTGCAATCATGATATTATTGACAATTTCAACTTTTGTCCTATCTAGTGCCGTAATTTCCATAAAGACGTTTCTGGTGTTGAGAGTAATCTTGGAGTGGTCTCCATTAATTATCGGGGGCAAGGAGCAGACTGTTCGCCGTGAGTCGTAGATAACAGGATACAGAGGTGAATCTCTAATGATGTGTAGGTATTTGCTTAGGTGTTTGTCATTCTATAAAACTAACGATCAGCGTGTCCCGGGAAGGCGATACATAATAGAGTTGGTTGGCATACTTCGTAGAACTTCATGAGCTCTACACCATTCATCTCATTTTGGCGATTTAGGGGCACAAAGCTTATTTCCTCCGGCGGTAATGCCTCATAGGTGAAAGGCCCTTTGAGCGTGTCCAAGTCGTGCGTTCCAATTGACACTAGAGTTCTCTGCCTCGCAAGGTTTTGGTGGAGCTTATCTTGGAGAGCAATGAACGACTCATAGCGCTCTGGCGTAAACTTGATGTTTCTAAAGACCGCGCCCGACACGAACGGACGTATTTTAGAAGTCTGTTCACAACTACTTAGTATGAAGTCCGTTTTGGTGGTATATTGTGACCTCACCTCCTTGTGAATAGTGATGGTCTGAAGTTCGCCATTTGGTGGGGTAGCGATTCGATAGTTGGGCGCTTTGATCTTACCGCGAAAGATATTGAGCATGAGGGAGATTCCTTCGAAACAGAGCATGTCATATCTGAATTTCGAGTTAGCTTAGGGACGTATTGGTTAGGGGTTTTGGTTGCGCGGGTCAGACCTGTTTGCTGGTATTTCGATTTTCAACTGCGCCGGTTCTTGCTTGCCATCTACTATCGGCCTGTCATTATTCGACGTCTAGTTTTTCTCAGTAACTTCAAATTTCGTCTTGAATCCTTCTTGATAAACATACGTCTTCATCGAGCTCAATGCCTATTGACACCGGATTAGCGGCCGAGGGGGCTGTCGAAGCAGTTTATACGAACCAAACTCGAAGCACAGCTCGTCAAACGCCTTCGTGGTGTACCTACATGTGCAGGGGCGATTAGCAGACATTGGTTGAGCAGAGAGAGGAGAGCTGCTTACTCCTGATTAAGGGCCTTGAACAGGCCGGCTTTGTCCACAGCAATTGTAGGCATTCTGGACTAGTAAGCAGGTCGCAGAGTAGGTGCGGGGCTCGGCTTGTGGGGCGGCGGAGTGAAACAAACAAGCCACTGTGGCGGATTGCTTCCAAGGTCGGTCGTGAGATCCTGGCGTTAGCTTGATGTTGTAAGTTTTGGGCGTTTTGGTGGGGTGTTCTCAAGAGTTGGCGTGTGGATCTGATACGCCACACCTGTGGCTGGATTTCTTATTTCAGGCCGCCGACCCCTCGCTCCCTCACCAGCAATTGCGGATGTTTTCCACAGATCGAGACCAGAGGGAATTGCTGCACGGCTGTAACTGAGTAAACTGCTACCTCCGCTCACAGCCATCCCCCCCTGCCTTCAGTATCAGCCGAGATAGAGATCCCACTAGCGTTTCCCGCGCGGCTACCCCAAACCTTGCCTGCTCACCATCAACAGCAACCCTCTCTCACAACATCCCCGCGAACTTGGTGCACCACGTCCGAGGGATACAGATAGCACAGCGCGCTCAGCACCCTGCTGCCCGTGGTCGACAGAGCACCTTTTCGCTACCTCCATCCCTACTGCACTGGTGCCGCCAACCTTTTACCAATTTGGGAGAAAGCGGCTCTTAGCCCACCAACAGGCCGGTTGATAATCGACTAACCATCGCGATTTGTTAATAACGGACGCGCTCACACTGCTACGGACCTCCCCTGCAAAATCTTCAGTTGAGAAATTAATATCATATCAGAACAACATGGCAGACCAGACGCAGAATGATGAGCTCTACCCCATTGCAGTTCTCATCGATGAACTCAAAGTAAGTTCCTGTTATACGTGGCCGCCCACCCATTCGGAGGTATTCAACAGATGCTTATCCAGATCTGTAGCATGATGACGTACTCTTACGACTAAACGCCATCAGACGTCTCTCTACCATTGCGTTGGCGTTGGGCGCGGAACGTACAAGGGATGAACTTATTCCTTTTTTGGACGGTTAGTTGCTGTTGGATCCGAGGCATGTTTCTCTGGGTCCCCGCAGACTGACACCCCTTTAGAATCAGTCGAGGATGAAGACGAAGTCTTGACAGCATTGAGTGACGAACTTGGGGGGTTTGTAGAGTATGTTGGAGGCCCGGAATATGGCCACGTCCTCCTCTCGCCTCTAGAAAACCTTGCAGCCATTGAAGAGCCTCTGGTGCGAGAGAAGGTAGGTGTTGCACTCACTGTTGTTAAACGGATCTACTCCTGCTGATGTTCTGAAGGCCGTCGAGTCCCTCAACAAGATCTGCGAACAATTATCTCAACAACAGGTCGAGGAGTCTTTCATACCTCTTGTCGTCCGCCTATCGAAAGCAGACTGGTTTACTTCGAAAATATCCGCTACCGGCCTATACAATGTCCCTTATGGCAAAGCTACGCCACCGTCTCAGGAAGGATTGCGACAGAAATTTGGGCTTCTAGTCCATGACGAAACTCCTATGGTCCGCCGGCAGGCAGCGAATAACCTTGCCAAATTCGTAAAGGAAATGCCCGCGACAATTGTTGTTGAGGAAATGATTCCCCTGTTCCAGCACCTTGCGGGCGACGACCAAGACAGCGTACGGTTATTGACCGTTGACATCCTTATCGCCGTTGCGGAAGTCGTCCCTAAGGAACAGCAGTCTAGCCATGGGGTTTTGCTAACCTCTCTGCGGAGCCTGTTTGGCGATAAGAGCTGGAGGGTACGATATATGGTTGCGGATAGATTCGAAAAGGTTAGGATCAAGTAATCTCCTGAGCTGCTTCGTATAAACTGACCGAGCATATTCTTAGATCGCGAAAGCTGTGGACGAAGAAGTTGTCACACGCGACCTAGTTCCAGCATTTGTAAAGCTATTGAAAGACACAGAAGCGGAGGTCCGAACGGCTATTGCAGGGCAAATCCCAGGTACGAGGGCCTATTTGCGAACTACCTAAGATTAAAACTTACTTACGTGTTAAAGGATTCTGCGGTTTGCTTGACCGGGAAACACTTCTTAACGAAATTATGACCAGCGTTGAGGACCTAGTATCAGATTCATCGCAGCATGTGCGAGCCGCTCTAGGAACTCAGATCAGTGGTCTTGCTCCAATCCTTGGCAAAGAGGAGTAAGCCACCAGCCGAGATATACATGGAGCTATTCGCTGACATCCTCTCGAGAACAATTTCGCATCTGCTGCCCATGTTCCTGCAAATGCTCAAGGATGAGTTCCCCGACGTCCGGCTCCACATCATCTCTAAGCTTGAACTCGTTAACAAAGGTAATTTCATGTTCCCGTACCTCTGGTCATTCATGCTAACCGTCGTAGTAATTGGCATTGAGCTACTGTCACAGTCTCTTCTCCCGGCAATTGTCCAACTTGCTGAGGACAAGCAATGGCGCGTCCGTCTAGCGATAATTGAATATATCCCTCTCCTGGCTAGCCAGCTAGGCGTCAAATTCTTCGATGAGAAGCTTGGTACTCTGTGTATGGGCTGGCTCGGAGACACGGTTTTCTCAATTCGCGAAGCTGCCACGCAGAATCTTAAGAAGTTGACTGAAGTGTTTGGTGTAGAGTGGGCAAGGTCTACCATAATCCCTAAAGTCATGACTATGGGTTCACACCCTAACTACCTCTATCGAATGACCACCTGCTTCGCAATTTCGGTAATTCCCTCTAACTTTCAAAGCGTCATTAGCTTGCTAAATCTACTCTCCTAGACTCTTGCCACGGCCATCAACCTTCAAGTCATCGAAGATTGTATTCTGCCAATGATGAGTCAACTCATCTCGGATGAGATACCCAATATCCGATTCAACGTCGCAAAGTCCTACCAAGTCTTGATTGACGTCCTCAAGAGATTGCCCGCCGACACCACCATCCTCGCAATAGAGAAGTCAGATGGTCCACCTCCAGCTGCCTCGCCGCGAGGCCTCGAGCTTGTGCAGCAGCAGATCCTTCCAAACCTGGTCAAACTGCAGCAAGATGACGATGTGGATGTGCGGTATTTTGCAACAACAGCAGCGAGCTCGGTAATGGATGCTATGCATACGTAGCCACAAAGAGATCGGTTTTTAATTTTGATGTCTTTGCGGTTCGAAGGGAAAAGTTCCTTGTTCGAAGTTTTTGAACGAAAACCGCCACTTGTTTACTTAGAATATCACGATGAAAATACCTGCATAAACCATTCTTCCTTCCCCCTCCTGCTGCTGCTTTTATCTCCCGTGGCGTTTACTCTTCTCTCAAGGCAGCGAAAACGGTGAAAAGTGCTCAAAGAGGTGGATGGAGATAGTTCCTCTACTAGATCTTTCGAGTATCAGGGAGCAAAAAAAAAAAATATACAAGATCAGTCATCAGCTCACATCCGAAGTAAGGGGATGGTGGTTGCATCTCACGCGCTCGGATGCGCTTTGGGGACTATTTGTTCCTGTGTTCAATGAACAGGGACCGTTTGAGCTTTTTCGTTCAGTTTTTAACCCTAAAAAGTAATCGTAAGTCTTCGGACTTATAGACAAACCGGTTTAATCTTCTTGGGCATGTGGCTCTAGACTGCTCTTTCGGCTCTGAATTATACCTGCGTTTTGATAGATTTCCGTCGGAAACAGACCGATGAGATGGTCTGTCCTTTCCTGCCGCCAAAGGTGAAAGATGGATACTTGATTGTAGCGTGGCACGCAAGTTCTATTCGGCCATTAGCTTTCGCTCCCCTGGAAACGGTCATATCGTAAAACTCACCTCCACCCACCTCAAATATCCCCCTAAGTTCCTCCTCTGTCCAATTACAGCTTGTTATCAAGAACAGTCCCCCCCGCCTCACCAGCAACGCAACCCTTTGTGCATACCCCTCCAACATCTTCCGCCCCTCCCTCCCCACTTCCTCGCTCAGAGACACGGCATCAAACGTCCCCTTATCCAGCACCACATCGAAACCCTCCCCTGGCATCCACTGCTCACCAGGTTCATCGTGCATGATATCCCAGATCACAAACTCTACACCCCCCCGGCCTAACCTGCGCTCTTCCGCTATAGCCCGAGCTAGCTCAATACTCTTATCCGAATAATCTACGCCCACAAACCTCCCCTCCTCATTTGCAATCGTCTCCCGCACCAGAAACAGCAAATGCCCATTCCCAGTGCCAAGGTCGAGCCATGTAGCCGGTTTTGGAATGTCTGCCTCGTCAGAGCGGAGGAAATTGAGGATTTTCTCTTCGGCAAGTGAGTCGGAGAACCAGATTGTACCGATATCGGTGGGGTTGTTGGTGAAGTTTGTGAGTTCGGTGGTGTAGGCTGTGTCCCAGCTGTCGGAATCAGTAGATGATTTGTAATGAGTTCAAGGGGGGCCTACAGACAAATTTTTTGTGCCGAGAAGGCTTGGTTGCAGGAGAGAGGGGTCGGGGGTAGAGGGCATTTTATGTGGTGTTGGGATGTAGTGATACTCTGTATCCTAAAATGGAAGCCGGGTGATAACCATGATCGGCTAGATATGTGGTTCGAGAGGGGCCAGGACCGGTTGGGGTGTATTGGCCAAGGCTAACATTCTATTATCCTTGCTTGAGACTATTACCCTCTCAAACCTACAGCAAATCGTTGTAGCCTTCATGTGTTCATTACGACTACGGCTCCTCTCGATGAGTTAAATGGTATATAGCTAATGCATAGTGGAAACCTAAGTCGAATGAGAGTAATACTAGGATAGCAAAGTGAGGAACGAAACGCCACCCGCCAAAACTATAAAAGTAAACGCCCGTTTGGATAAGCCTGCGCCTAAACGCCGGGAGCTATCAAGCTCATTGTGGCGAAGGCTAGTCCCTAGCGGTGGCGGAATCACAACCAGTCTTCACGCCCAGCTCCGAGTAGAAATTGCATTGGAGTACGTGGCTTCGTTTGCCTGTCTCTTCATTGTAGATGTGACAACCAACCCGGGCTGCATTTGGAGGTGTGTAAACTTAAAGGTCAGTGGTACCCAACATATTCAATAGAATTCCTACTTACGATGAAGAGAGACAGCAACGTTGTGAGGATCTGGATTGGAGATTTTGTGTAGGCCGAGCTGTGTTAAGTTAGTTGTGGTTTGTGTTATAGTGACAGGCCTTCAATACATCGTCAGACATGTATGTAACCTGGTTCACGCAATAAATGGTCTCCTTCTTTGTGACGAGTGGAGACGGCAGTCCACTGTTGGTGACGTTTCTATCCGGCCAGAGGTAGAGGGTCTCTTTTAGAGATCCTTTAAGCACCTCCACGAACGGTTAGCAGAGCATTCGGTACGCTTTATTTTGGACTTGGAACGCGTACTTTCATGAGACAGTGGGCGTCTGCGTGATCGTGAATCGGCGACCCCTTTCCCGGAGTCCATACAAGAATGAGCTGTAGGGTAAAAGCGTTAACCTAAATAAAATCAACTGTTTTGGCTGGTGATGGCTCTAGCTCACAAGATTGCTCTTCCCATTGCCCCTGTCAACCAGATTTCTCGTGTATCCTCTAGATGTATCGGCAAATGCATATTTGGCCCATTCACTCTGTTTCGAGAGGTAGCCTTCCATGAGCTGTTTGAGATGCTGCACGTCGACACCCTCTGATGTAAGTCCAGAGCATGGACCCAATGTTCTGCTCAGCTCATCTGCGAGTCGCTGGAAGTCGTCAAACAAGCTGCCCGAAGAGGTTGCGCCGCGGAGGGCGTCTTGAGCTATTGCAGGCATGTCAACGAGGTGGTTGTTGATCAATTGCTGGTGGCTTGGAGGGGAAGCCTTCCAGCCTTGGGTAGGCTGAGAGTTGGCCTTTAGTACGTTTACACTGCATGCTGGTTTCAAGTGATACAAGTGGCAGGTTACTGCTGGCACAGCAGGTGCACTCGTGATGCAGCTTCGGTAAGTGACGGCAAAGGGAACCACCCGATCAGGAGGAACATTGTTTTTCCACGCCGATGCGACCCCACCGAACACCTAGAGACAAGCTCGCAGTCCGCAAACCCTTTTCTGACGCATTCGACCTCTTCAATAGCCACCGCGAAAATCAGGAACAGAGTCGGCCAGAATGGCAACTACGGTAGACAAGGTGGGCGTCCACTGACTGATTTGTTGTTTCATTGCTAATGAGACTGCTCTACAGATAAAAGACATCGAGGCCGAAGTTTGTCAACCCGACTTCCTGATTGTAGAGTCTAGCGTTGTGGACTGATATTTCACCGCTTTATAGATGGCCAAGACGCAAAAGAACAAGGCCACTTCGTTTCATTTGGGTATGTGCAAAGTCGTTGATAACCGCCGTGAGAGGAGTGCTGATCAATTATTTGTAGGGCAACTGAAAGGTAGTTCCCACCCGGACGTTCCTACAGGAGCAGTTCTGACTGTCAACGATTGTAGCCAAACTCGCGAAATTGAAGCGGGAGTTGCTCACACCACAGTCGAGTGGTGGGGGTGGTGGAGGTAAGGGGTGCCGCGCCATTGAACCAACGAACACTTATCATGTTGTACAATAGCTGGTTTCGATGTTGCTAGGACCGGTGTAGCTAGCGTGTGAGTGCCATTTACCGATCTATGGATTAGACTGAGAGTTTTTAAGAGGATTTATAGGTGAATGGATATTCGCCCATCCTCCTAAGAACGTTCCGGTTTAACGCCAACCCATGAAAGGGTTTCCGTCTGTTGGAAAGAGTACGCTGATGAGCAAGCTCACTGGCACCCACTCTGAAGGTATTGCTCCCTGTGTTGGTATTGCGTCCCCCGCGCTAATTCTGATCAGCTGCGGCCTATGAGTTTACAACTGTATGTAAACCTATTTGAATAAGACTAGGGAGGTTTCTAGACTAATATCCGGAAACCGCAGCTCACGACGGTACCTGGAACCATTATTTACAATGGAGCTAAGATACAGATGCTAGATCTCCCAGGCATTATCGAGGGTGCGAAGGATGGTAAAGGTCGTGGTAGGCAGGTAATTGCGGTTGCGAAAACCTGCCATTTGATTTTCATCGTTCTGGATGTGAACAAACCACTTACGGATAAGCGGGTCATTGAAGCGGAGTTGGAAGGCTTCGGTATCAGAGTTAATAAACAGCCACCCAACATTGTGTTTAAGAAAAAAGACAAGGGAGGACTTAGCATCACCAGTACCGTGCCTCTAACGCACATAGACCACGATGTTGGTTTATCGTATTACTACATTTTGGCTTCGCTAACATCTAGTAGGAAATCAAAGCGGTAATGGGCGAGTATAAGATATCATCAGCGGACATAGCCATCCGTTGTGATGCGACAATCGATGACTTGATCGATGTTCTCGAGGCGAAGAGCAGGAAGTACATCCCAGTCATATATGCACTGAACAAGATTGATTCCATTTCTATCGAGGAGCTCGATCTATTATACCGGTATATCCATTATGATGGAGGGCGATTGCGGATGCTATTGCTGATTTATTGTAGAATACCGAACGCTTGTCCGATCAGCGCTGAACATGTAAGCTCCAGCCTTGGGAGAGCATCGAGGGTCTGCTAACAACGAGTAAGGGTTGGAATGTTGATGAGCTCCTTGAGCTAATGTGAGTCTAGCTATATTTTTAGAAGTTTTTGAGGGTCGTGGTTGTTCTCTTGTGTCTTGTCGCTGCCGGCTCGGAACCTGAAGTTGACGACCAGTAGGTGGGAGAAGCTGGACCTAAGGAGAGTCTACACCAAACCAAAAGGAAAAGCGCCCGACTACACCTCTCCAGTAGTCCTCAGGTCGACTGCTTGTACTGTCGAGGATTTTGTTGGTCGCTCCTATAATTTTTGCAGGGTTCTGCTGATAGTAGAAAGTGCAACTCTATCCACAAGACAATTGTAGAACAGTTCAAGCAGGCCATTGTCTACGGATCATCGGTCAAACACCAACCACAGCGAGTAGGCCTGACTCATGAACTAGCGGACGAGGATATTAGTGAGCCTTTCCCCCGCTATCTTACCTGTGGCGTTTTACGGAGGATTGACGGAAATCCCAGTAACGATCATCAAACGATAAAAGAAATGTGCAAATAAATTAAATTTTTTTATCAACTGAGACAGCCAATATGGAATAGTAAAGGAGCAATTTCAGCGTAACACATAGGGTTCAGCATCCATTGAGTACCCTTTGAGCGGCTACAGAAGGGGTTTTCTACGGACTTCCCCACAGCCAGACAACTCTCGTATTCCGAATCCGGTCAGCTCCGGGGATATCTTTCCAGGCATCCATCTGTCGATCTCGACCAAACGCAGGACTCGCAGCGTGAGCCCCGTGTGACGACGGTAAGTTACGTACCCTCGGCCTGGACTCCAAGCTGGGCCATTGGGCTTGTTGTGGCGCGCCCCGGGAGAAAAGAAATCGCTCACACTTGATCATTCCTGCATTTTACCAGTTCGCCGTGTCTGTTGTCTTGCACTCCTCCAATGCTTTGTTGCCTTTGGTTACCCCGGACTGGGAGGTTTTTGCAGCGAACGAATGATAAGCGGCGTGTGGGACGGCCGAAGCGAAAGAGGCGGAAGCAAATTGGGCTGCATGGGTGCAACGTCACAGAAGCAAAAGAAATACAGCGAAGGCAGAGGACATCGACCGTTCATTCAGGGAGGCGCGGCCAGAATAAGTTCTATGCATTGTAGTTTATCCCTCCCCACGGGCCCTCGTTTAGTCGCGACAGCTGCTAGGATCCAGGCCACCGTTCCCCGACAACGCCCACTGGCAAGCCGGCGGCGCTTACCCAGTCTGAGTTTTCTGTGAACCCCATTTTCCTGTGCTTTGCTTTCTTTTCTTTTCTTTACCGAAAACTTTTATGGGCGCGCGAGGTTCCCCTCTGTGGAGAACAGGAGAGGGATAGGAGAAGGGCGCAGACGGCCCAGTACCGCCGGCCAGATGAGCGCAGCCCCATGAGATATCCGATACGCCCAATGCAGCCCGTTCCTGGTTTCTGTTTAGAGTCGTTGATTCGTGTTGTACAGATGGCAACATCGACCTAGCTCCAGGGAAATAATTATTTATTTCGCTCGCACAATTTTCTGTCGGCCGGATTGCTTGGCTCTGAAAATCATCGCCCCCCTTATCCCGGAAGATAGATAGACCAGTTCAAGAAGCACTAAATCGCCTCGGAATTCGATTTGTCACAGGGCCTTGCGCGGATTCCGCAGGCCTTTCTGGTTGGTACACTACGCCGGGGAGCTTCTCGCCCAACCATCAGCATATCATAAACCCAGCCGGTCCGTCAACCAACAAGACGTGCCACGGCGTACCTGGCGTCGCCGACTACTTTTACTGCGTTTCCCAGCCCACTTTAGTCGGAAAGCTCGAAAGCGCACTCCCACACACACATAACCCACACACCTAAACCACGGGTGACGGCCAAAAACGTTGCTTTCTGCGTCGCTCACCCGCGCGCCGCCCTCGCCTCGTCCCTGCTCAGCGGTGCGCGTTTAATTAAACCAGAGCCCTACGTCAAGTCTCCGGTGCGCGCATCGATCCAGGAACAAGGAACTGTATCATGCATGCGGCAAACCGAGTCCTTAAAGCCATCAAGCCGAACTTTGAAACGTGCGTGCGTGCGAATTTAGTCGACTGCTCGGTTGCCCGCCTGCTCGACTCGCGAAACTGACAGTCGGCGGTACGTACCTTTTTGCCCACCAGCCCCAGCACCAGCACAAAACAAAGCACTGCACACACTTGTCGACCGGCCTCTCTGACCCACGCTATGCACGACTCGATGATGTCGCAGCTGGAGATGGATCACTCTCAGTCGCACGGCCAGGAGAACAGTTTTGCCAGCAGTCAATGGATGGAAATTAGCGGGTATCCTGCTCCCCAACACCACTCCCCCGCGCACGAGTACGGTGCGTATGGCTTTGTGCACTCTCCACCGGTCATGCCGGTGGAGGCCAACTACAATCGGATGAATCCTCCGGCCCATACGACGCACCAGCAGTTGCAGCCCTTGATAATGCCGCAGTGGCCGAGTATGTTGACCAGCCAGTCGGCCTTCAACCCCCCGATCGTGCCAACAGCACCAAGCTCGGCTCCAATGTCAACCACCGCCTCAAGTCATTCTACTCACTCGACCTCCTCTCCGAGGAGAACCCTGACTGATGCGGACCGACGTCGTATGTGTATTTACCATGAGGAGCATCCAACGGTGAAGCAGACAGAGATAGGAGGTAAGCTCGACAAACCTTCAGTGCGCGAGGCTACGAACTAATCATTCTATAACAGCAATGTTTGGTGTTGAGAGAAGGTATGAGTAGAACTTGCTTTAACTATCCTCTGTTTCCTTTCTCTTTTTTCCCTTAGTCTATCCAGCTTGTTTCTGTCTCGCGACGAAGCAGCTGGGCTGATGCTTTTCCTTAGCACGGTATCCAAGGTCTTACGCCAGAAGGAGAAGTATCTTTTCCCAGACGACGGAAGCAGATCCCCAGTGAAAAGATCCAAAGGAAAATTCCCGGATATTGAGCGCGCACTATCAGTTTGGGCGAAGAATTCGCAAAAGCAAGGAATACATGTAACGGACGGAATGATACGCGAAAAGGCTCGATTCTTCGCGACCACGGTCGGGAACTCCGAGAGCCATCTCAAAGCAAACAGTACAAGCTGGCTTGAGAAATTCAAACAGAAGAACGGCTTGACAGGTGCGAAAGGCTCGAAAAAGAAATCTGAGCCGAATGAATCGGATGGCGGATTGAGTCGAGATACCTCTGCAACACACACGCCCAATGGAACCAACATTTCACCTACTTCCCCTAATGGCGTCGCATCACCACCACCGATGTCCTCGACTAGAAGCCAGGACAGTGTGAAGACCAAGGGCTCAGATAGCTACATAGACTTTTCAAATGGTTACAGACAGGCCGGTTCACAGAGCACGACATCTTTATCTAGTGTGTTCACAGACACAAACCCCACAAGCCCAACCTCACCGTTCTTCACTCCGGATTCGGCCTGTGGGCCTAGCCCTTTGTTCCCTTCGCAACAGGCGCGCATTCCACCGCTAAGTAGTAACTTCAATCGACCACGAAGCCAGACATTTCCTCTGCTTGGATTCGATCAATCATACGCATCACCACCTCCAACGTCAGAGCCGATGACGCCGAAGTTTGTGGGCCAGGCCATGGCTCCACCGCCGGCGCCGCCGTCTCCAGGTTCAGAACTCCCGCCTTTGGCGTCCGATGAGACAATGGTCTCGTCTCACGCCGAGAGCCCATCATCAGTTCGTGCACAGAGTCATGGCGGTGTGTCGCCAACAAGCGGAGTGGTGTCTCCCTCTGGTGGTATCTCATCCCCAACACAGGAGGATGCTAGAAGGGCTCTTGAGGTCGTGTTGAACTTTTTTAGCCAGCAACCGTCTGGCTTTGTTGACCCACAGGAGTACATGACTATTGGAAATCTTATGAAAAAGCTTCGGCTACAAGGGCAGGCATTACCGGGCGGGCTGCATCAGATTCCCGAGCAGGAGTCTCTGGCGCCTTTGAAAATGGAGCATTCGATCTCTGCAGGCATGTAGAGAGGCGCCGGCGTTTATTCCAATACGTATACGAGATACACACCTGTCCAGTATGGACTGAGGCGTGAAGTTGTGGAGTTTAGCATCGCTTTTATATGTTTACTTTTGTACAGCTCGGGGTTAGCCTTTTCGATGTCTAGGTGACCGGTTTGGTGCATAATCAGCTTTACATTCTCTACAGCCATTCCCGGTACACATTCACCTTGTACTTATGGACGATACTTTTATTATATGCATTGGGTGATATCCAGTGGGGAGCGTCAGTTTTTCCATTCTAGACATTCATTATTCTACAAGTTTTTTCCTCCTTTGCTTCTATTCATCGCGATGGGGTTCTGACGGACATTGGGCGAGCGATCGCTACATGGCGGGTGGGGTGTTGTGATTTTTTGAACTGGGGAGTTTCTATCAATTTCTTTCCTTTTGTTTGTCCTTTTGATATCCTTATTTACGGATTAACGAATTTCTTCTTTCATTGAGTTGAAGTCCATGTTCCTTTTTTATATTTACATGGGGGTTTATCGGGGAGCAGTATTTCTAACCTCGACACTTTTGTCATCCAACTCATAAACCGGTCACATCCGCTCGCGCGGGCATATTGGGGAAATGTTATTGTTTTCATTTCTATTACTATTTTTCGTCTTATTTCCTATTGTCTGTTCAACTCTTTTTTCCCCTTCGAGTTGTGTATACCTACCGACCCCAATATTCGTTTGTGCCTGTTGTTGTGGGTATGAGGGTGTACCCCTGTTTGTACCTCAGGCCGCTGCGATACCGCACCCTCATCATATTTTGACGGGAGGATAAACCACCCATATAAATAGATGATTCTCTTTGCTAACGATACTCAAATGAATGAATCTTCTTATTTACTTTCTGACGATTAACTCTCGCTTCGTGTCCAGAAAATTACATGCATTATCGTCGACGGGAATGCGAGGTAAATCCCCGGTTGATGTGGCCGGGCCGAAAAAAAAAAAAGCTAAACAAGTGTCTCTCCATTTTATCCATTCCGCAAACACAAAAAACGCCTCTTTCCTTATGAGAGGGCCACATGTGACACCCACGAATTTTACCCCTCGTCACCAATTCTTCTTTTCAGGAGAAGGCTTGGTTTCTCATCCGCCAATTCCGGCATCAGTCTCACTACTACCAGGTCTACAATGCCGTAAACTAGGTGCTTGTTGCAATACGCGTCACCGAAAACCTCAAGAATTTCGGCAACCGCCCCCTCGGCCTCCTTTTCGCTATCGCTGCGGAGATAGTGCTTCCTGATTGGAGCGGGGAAAAGGGCGAGAATACTCCTTGTGCAGCGTTGCTTGATTGCTGCGATCTCCAAGGGGTCAGGAATGGGGCGCGGTGGTGGGGGCGAGGCGTTGTTCGGGAAGAGCGATGTGCGCGCCAAGCGCAGCGCTCTGGTCAACAGTGCCGGTTTCTGGAGGACATGCGTGTTAAAGGCGCAGGAGAGAAATCTGTGAAAGGAAAGAGGTAAGAAAACGGGTTAGCGGTGTCAGAACTGCCTGGGGGGTTTTTTTTGTTTTTTTTTTTTTTTTTGAATTTCCTTTTGGTTGGGGTGCACAACAGACGGGGTAGAGCAGAATGAGAGGGGGCAAGGCGTGAGAGAAGCTTCTCTGAGCGCGCGGGAGTGACTAGTGACTGGACACAGGAAGGATCGTGGAAAAGGTCATCAGCTGGGCGGTTAGATACACCGAACAATTCGCTGAATGATCTGTCGGATATCAGAAACTGATCAAAGTCAATAAATGACGAGATCCAGTCTTGCGCAGGCCAGCGACGGCAAAACTCAGGGAAAAGGGAGTAATTTTTTTCAAACTTTTTCCCTTTTCCCGGCGACGAATTCTAGAGGGCGGCGCGTAAACCTTCCTGGGCACGGTCGCGAATGAGACGCGGGCAAAGAAAACTTCAAGCGGGACGGTTGGGTGCATATGCGTCTCCCTCGATCGATGCAATAAGCACCTGAGCAACCGTTCCAGGGAAGAGTGTCCCGTGCGGTCAAGTGACCGCAATGCTATGCGGTCGAGACACCAGGGCGCGAGGCCAACCCGACCGACGACCTGACTGACCACGACCTGACCAAACACGAAATGCTCACCTGTCCAGAATCCCGTCCGTGTCACCCAGCCTGCCGGGGCCAGAAATTGCTCCCCACTGGAGGAGAGCGATCATACCCTTGAGCCAGGGGACGATAACGTCAAGACTAACAAGCCGAGATACACAAGACCAGATTTTCATCGCGAGGATTGGTCGCTTGCGGGTCGGAGATTTGGGCGGGGTACCGGCCGTTGAGGAGGCCGATTGGGAAGTCTCGACACCTCGGCAGTGCGAAGGATGCGAAGGATCTCGAGACGCTGGTAACGAGGATGCTGTCGTCGCGAATGCGATCGTCAGAAACCGTAGCACAGTAAACGCCATGTATCCATACTGTAGCACCCGCCAGAAAAATTCCGTGACCGAGACCCCGTGGATAGTGTGACCCCGGACGCTTGTGTCTTCTGTCGAGATTGGAGGATACCGTTGATCATCTGGACTTTCTGGTCCTGTAATCTCTCCCCTCAAGTTCTCCGCAGCCTTCGTGATGCTTTCCCACAGGACCCAGCCTTCGCAGGCCCTGCCCCCCAGTCCGTTGCCCAAAACCGTCTCTGCGAGAATCTCCCCGACTAGCGTCCGGAGACACCCGTTTTCCAAGTCTTCGGTGGGCAAGAGTACGGCAAGAACGCCTTGGACCAAGAGTCTTCGATATGCGGCATCATTATTTCGCTGTTCTGCAATTGCATCGGGAGACGAAGAAAGAGGTGCTGGGGAGAGCGCTGGATGTGGATGGAGAGTGTGATAGGTTTCTCGTGGTTCTGATGCTAACGGCGGAGGATGCAGAGGGTAATGCGATGCGCGGTATGCTGCGACGAGTTTTAGTCGGCATGCAATCTGAAGATCTGAAGACTCAGTCCCTTACCGACGATATGTGCTTCCACGAGCTCTGGAATCTCGTCTAAGAGTAAAGATTCAAGGTCCACCTTTCTTAGCCGTTGCTCCAACGCTCGCGTGCAATGAGCGATGATCTGGATAATCTCGTCCACGAACAGGTGGTCTGGAGTAATCTTTCCATACCAAGCGTACACGAACTCGCGCATAACAATCGCAATGAAGCCATAGAGCTGAAGGTCAACGTCATTGGAGCTTGTTAGAGGGGGCAGTAGCTCTTCGATCGGACGAGCGCTTATGCGGCCTTTTTCATTGCTGGCATGAGGAAGATGAGAGCAGAGCGTGCGGCGGACCAGAGACGCGATGGCTCTGTCAGACGCAGCATCGGTTATTGGAGCTGTCCGGACTGCGACTCTGGGTAGTGAGGGCGTCGGCGCTGTCGAAGTGGATGCAGTGACGGATGAGGCGTTTGAGGTTGCGGCTCCTTTGGGTCGTGGTTGGAGGGATGTTGGCGCCCGTGGTGGTGGCTGGATCATCTCAGGCATGAAAGCGCAAGTTCGGTCATGGCGATGAGGAGGATCGACTTGTCGGCATCGGAGGTTGAAGTTTCACAGTTGGCACCAGGGCAAAGCTGGGCCGAAATAAACAAGTTGCGGCTCTGGTATTGAAAAGTACAAGCACAACTAACTAATGTTTTCGTCACGTTTGTTTCTTTTTTCCCAAACGTTTCTTTTTCCCCGGCCCAGCTGTTTTCGGAAACATTTGCTCAACTACGGAGATGTTAGTGTCTTTTCTCGTTCTCTCTCTCTCTCTCCCTCTCTCCCTCTCTCTAGGGTTTGTCACGGGATATCCTTCGTTCTTCCACGGACGACAAGAGTACGACGGAGTATATTCGGCCCTGGGTACGAAGCGCTTCTGGCCTCCTCCACTTTGCCGTACTGAGGACTGGCCCAACCGCTTGGCGCTGGGGTTTGCCCTAGTGTGTCCATCACCGCCTGCCGCCAACCCCGCGCTAGGGCTGAACGCCGCAGCGACTTCGATACTTCCATCCGGCCTTTGGCCATTGGGGGTTGTCGTGAGGCCGTTCTCGCACGTGGGGGGGTGCCCAGTGAGGCTGTTGCGGTCGCACCAGTGCACAAGTGGCCTGAATGTCACATTCCAAGCACATCGGTGACAGCTGGACCCGTCACGCGCAAGTAGCCAAGTGCGTCTTCCACCACCAGCTTGCCAACCCCTGCGTCCATCAGCTCTTGGTGGCTGAGCTTTCTGGAATAGTGCCGGAAGCATTGGCTTTGGCGGTCGGTGGATGGGGGCTTTGACTGGAATTGGAAACTTGGGCTCGCGGTAGAGGCCAGACGGAAAAAGCACTAGCACGTCCTCGCACGGGGCTTGCGATAAGACTGCTATCGCTGGGGACCGCTGGGGCTGTTACAAATCCTGTACACTACGTAGTATTCTAGCTAATCCCGCCGCCGTGTTGGTACGCAGAGGCAGTGGTTGGGGGCTATTTAGAGTTGTCGTGCAAAGTGCATGCGCCGTGTCCGACCCCTTTGCCTTATAGCGGTGTTGTCAAGCGCAACGGCCACTTGCCCACTCCCTCCAAGACGCTCTTTGTCCACCAGCGACATCGGACGTCCACCCTCTTTCCCCTGACGCTCTCGCGACAGGTATCGCGCGCTGAGCGGATTTTTTGCGGTCGTCTTCTGTCTTGTCCCAGTTGATGCGTGGGTATGTATTTTGTACAGACTGATTGGCCCGGCTACACGTGGACCGCCATTTCTGCTCTCCGATCGCGATAGAGGAGGGGTTCTTCCCGGTAGCGATAGCGATTTGTCTTGCTCCTCCACGGTCACGCAGAACTCCCGGGCGATTGTTGCTTGCTGAGCTGGCTGACAGTCCCCAGGAGGGAGATCTGGCTGATCGCATCACGTTGGACAGCTGAGCAGTACACTCGCAGTTTCACTCGGTGGTCCTGGCTGACCACTGTCCGCCCCACCTTCCCTTCCCCTCTAGCAATCAGGGCTCCTCTGCGATGCTCGGCGCCCGACGCTCGCTCAGCCTGCGATAGTTGCATAGGGATACTGCGCTTACCGCGAGTGCTAGATACTCCAGACGAGGCGACACTCTTTTACCCTGTATGCTGGCTCCATAGGCCTCAAATAACGGCCAGCATTTCCACGCGTGCGACCGGGCTTTTCCCGGGGTCGGTAACCACGTCGCGTACGCAAACCTCACCCCAGCCGTTTGTGGGCGTCCCTTCACGACTCTTCTCTACCCAAAGGAGATGGTGACTGCGATGGCAGATCAGATTGCCGAGTCTCCTTTGGAGGGGACTCCACCTAGTCCCGCCTTTGACGATTTCCAAGCTCAGATCCCTCCGAAACTAAAAGGGCGGAGACGGCTTCTTCAGAAGCTTCAACGTATCTCATCCTCCCCCTCGTTATCCAACATGGGAATAAATGCCTCATCGGCGTACCGGACTGGCTGCGGAGGGTCGATCTCCTGTATTTCTCTTGCGTCCCCTCTTGCATCATATGGTCCGTCTTATGTTGAGTCCCCGTCATCTGCGAATTGCTCGGCTGCGCCTACAACACTCGGCGACCCTACCAACCTTGAGGCCGGGAAGCCACCGTCTGGGATTAGGTTGGTTGGGAACGAGGTTATAGAATGCGTCCAACCCACTAGCATTCCTGTTCCACCAAGCGTTCGGCCATGCTTAAAACCGCCGAGCCCGGAAGGGTGTATGCCTAAGCCTGGGACGGGCGCCGAGGTCGCGAAGAAATTGAGGAAGAGGGGGAATGTGGATTTCTGGGGGGAAATGCCCGACGAGATTAAGGTGGAGATTTTGCGTTATCTCACCCCAAAGGAGGTTGTGAGGTGTTCCGCAGTATCGAAGCTTTGGTATAGGATGTGCTTTGATGGCCAGTTGTGGACATCTCTGGATGCATCAGAATTTTACACAGATATTCCTGCAGAATCTCTGATCAAAATAATTACTTCTGCTGGGCCCTTTGTTAGGGATCTAAACCTCAGAGGATGCCGTCAACTGCGGAAGCCAAATTGGCGGACTGAAGCTC
This sequence comes from Geoglossum cookeanum, assembly GCA_021527025.2. NCBI lineage: Eukaryota > Fungi > Ascomycota > Geoglossomycetes > Geoglossales > Geoglossaceae > Geoglossum > Geoglossum cookeanum. The sequence continues at coordinate 76,222 of JAJDFF020000014.1, forward strand.
TTACGAAGTCTTGTAATAACCTTGTCAATGCTTCGTTGGAGGGGTGTCGAATCGAACAGAGTCCTATACAAGACCTCATTGTTCGAAATCACCGACTTGCACATTTGAATATCTCTGGTCTTTCTGGAGTCACGAATACTACATGCGAGATCATCGCAGAATCTTGTCCGCAGCTCGAACTCTTGAATGTTTCTTGGTGTGCACATATGGATGCTCAGGGGCTTCGAAGAATTGTCGAGAACTGCCCGAAGCTTAAGGATCTTCGGGCAAGCGAGATCCGTGGCTTCGAAGACAAAGAATCGGTGGAGTGTTTCTTCAACACTAATTCGCTTGAGAGACTGATTCTCAATGGTTGCGATAGCCTTACGGACGATTCTCTAAAGGTTCTCTGCGAAGGCAACGGTAAGGACGTCGATAACTTGACGGCCCGAACAACTGCTTCACCGCGCAGGCTTCGTCATCTAGATCTTAGTAGATGCCACCGGCTCACGGATGCAGGTATCAAGAGCCTCGCTGAGAACGTCCCTGATCTAGAAGGGTTGCAGCTGAGTGGCTGCAAGGAGCTGACGGATGCTGCGTTGACGGATTTGATCTCCTCGATCCCAAAACTAACCCACTTGGACCTAGAGGAGGTCTTGGAACTTACAAATACCTCCCTTCAAAATCTTGCAAAAGCCCCATGCAGAGATTGTCTTGAACATCTGTCTGTTAGTTACTGCGAGAAGCTAGGCGACGCAGGGATGCTTCCAGTGCTCAAAGCTTGTCCGTCGCTCAGAAACGTTGAGATGGACAATACTCGCACTAGCGACCTTGTCCTTGCAGAGGCCGCAAGTGTTGTCCGCCAACGCAATGCTCTAGCAGCAAAGAGTTCACCAAACGGCCAACCCCGCGTGGGCCTGAGGATGGTGGTCTATGACTGCCAAAACGTGACTTGGACGGGGGTGCGAGAGGTCCTGTCCCGTAATGCGGAAATCAGGCGACCGACTCCTGGAAACCCGATACCTTCATACCCATCTGAAATCATTCAGCTCAAGTGTTTCTATGGGTGGCAGATGACCGTCGAAGAGCATACAAAACGTGTTTTGAGGGGCGATCTGGCTGCTGCGAGTCGCCTTGAGAGGAAATGGGCCGAGTACATGATGGCAAACGAAGAGGCCGGGGCGCAAGGGGCAGGAGTAAGGAGGAGGCGACGCAGGGCAAGGGAGGCACAGATGATGCACGCAGACGAAGAGGAGGGTGGTGCTGGCACTGGTGGGGTAGGCAGGAGGCGGAGGGCGAGAAGCGGAGGGTGCGTGATGATGTGAAGTGTGCTGAATCTCTTCGGCGACGAGTATACACGATAGCGTATGGGAGGGTTTGGATTCGGCGTTCGAGATTGTCACTAAGGGGGGTGAATAGGGGTAGAATTTCATTACACCACGTTATGATAACGATACGGGAAAGCAACACGACACCTCTGGGGTTTCTATGTACCACTCTCTTTGCTTTAGGGCTTGCAAAGGGAGGCGTCATTTCTATCGAGCCATCGTCTGGGAATTGAGGGGGGGGAGGGGCATGGCTACTACTACTGGAGGTCAGGGTTTCCATTTGGGTTGATGGGCGTTTCTTCATTTAGAATTTCCTCTACTTGTTTCTTGTCGCGTCGTTTGCTGCCTGTACGGCGGCATTGTTGGGCATTGGGCATCGGGCAATTTGTTTTCAGTAAGCCCGACGGTCCCCCGCCGGCTCGAGCTTTTCCGTCTGAGCCTAGAAGGCCGATTTTCATTTTCTTTTCCGTTGGGGATCCCCCCCCCCCCAATGCACAAGCGTATTGTTGACTCTTTGGAGTTAGCATGTATCCATTATCCACATTTTTCCATCTCCCCCCCTTCTATGTTGCGTGTTGTATAGAATGCACGTCGTTTTGTGTTGCGTCCTTTCCCTCAACCCCGAGCCACCGGGGGTGATGATGTTGTTGAATTTAGCTCCTATCCTTGGGTATTTAGATTGTCTTGAAGTGATGTTAGCCCCCGCGGGGGGTATTGTCTAAGTGACGCAAGGGCCACACTTGAGGAGCCGCTCCCTACCCGCAATCTTCCCACACCAAAAAGCCTCCCATGCCTCACTTCCTCCCCTCGACCATAATAACATGATACCCAAACCCGGTCTTCACCTCCACCCACTTTGGCCTCGCCACCGAACTAACCTCCAACCCAAACGCCGCCTCCTCAAACGCCGCATCCAAACTCCCCCGCACTTTCCACCCCAACGCGCCCCCCTGCCTCGCCTTATCCTCGGAAAACTCCCGCGCTACATCGTCGAATTTCGCGCCCGCCGTCAGCTTTTCAACCGCCTGTTCCTTCTTGGAGTGTTTCTCGCACTGCAGGCCGGGTTAGGTTAGGTTAGACTGGGTTGGGTGAAGAGGAGCGGGGAGGGAGAGGAAGGGGGGGAGACGCACGAGGATGTGTCGGACGTTGATGCTCGTTGCGGCTTTGGGTTTTGCAGCGGCGGCTTCGCCGGTGGAGTCGGGCTTGGATTTAGCTTTGGCTTTCCCCCCAGAATCTTTCTTGGGCTTGTCGCCGCCGGGGGGCTTGTTGGCTGGGGTTTTGGATTTGCCCATTGTGGTTGTTGCTGGTTGGGGGGGAGGATAGAGGGGTGTGTGTCCCCGCTTAGACGTGGAGATGATTTCGCTTTGTTTTTTTCCGTTTCTTGCTCTCTTCCCCTTTTACCCCTTCACTCTACATACTCTGTACATTACATTACATACATACGTACGTACAAGTATGTACGTTGCATGGCATGGGTTATTATATTGAAGGATCTTATCCTGACCCTCCCCGTGGCCTGCTCTAGCTACGATCCCCCCCGCAATGGCATATGCAGAACTGAGTGACGATAGACCCCACGTCCTAACAAGCGCGCGCATCCCTTCTCTTCCCGGGGCCGCCTACTACATCCCGTTCTTCATCTCCCCCGACCAGGAGTCTCAGCTCCTCTCCAAGATCTTCTCGGCACCGATACCCCGCTGGACCACCCTCTCCAAGCGGCGCTTACAGACTTATCCTTCCAGACTTACGGCCTCGAACGCCCTAATAGCGGAGCCGCTGCCCTCGTGGCTATGTGAGCCCGTTGGGCGCATGCAGGGGTTCGGAGTCTGGGATGGCTGTCCGCATGGGGCGCCGAATCATTGCTTGGTGAACGTTTATGAGCCGGGGCAGGGGATCATGCCGCATGAAGATGGGGCGGCATATTGGCCGCTGGTGGCGACCGTTAGCTTGGGGGCGCCGATCGTGCTGGATGTTTTCGAGAAGGACGGGGATAGGGGAAGGGGAAAATTGGTCGGGAGAATACTGCAGGAACCGAGAAGGTGGGTTTGGGGTACTGGTTCTGTTTACTATAGGGCCATCTGCGTTGAGTATGCTAATATGGGCTATGGGGTTCTATAGTCTGCTGATTACAACGGACGACCTCTACAAGGAACATCTTCATGGTATCGAGGAGATAACTTCCGATGAGAATCTCAGCAATTCGACAATAGCAAACTGGAATCTCCTTGGCTCTCCCCAATGCTTTGGGGCTGGGAGATACGACCGGCAGACGCGCACGAGCCTGACATATCGGGACGTCCTGAAGGTCTCCAATATCGGCAATAGCCTCAAACTATTCGGCAAGGGGTAATTGAAGGTGTTAATCCTCAATCAGTATCTAAAGGTCTCGGCCATTGAGCCAAGCAGGCGACATCTAGTAGAAATAAGGTATCATCCTCCACCGGCCCTTAATCTTTTCTTCACCAAACTTCCGCGCGTACCACTCCCTGCTAAACTCTGCGGTGATCCCGAGATTCACGGTGGTGAAGACTAGCGCTGTGAAAATAGTCGTATTCATCAGGCTTCCCTCCGGCGCTGCCAGTGTTGCCATGCATATATAAATGATGCACTCCGCAGTGTAGTGTGGGCAGATGAATACCCGGAACGCTGGAAGCTCTGGGAGTGTATACTTCTCTAGGGATGCAAGGTATCTGTGGCAATCATGCTGAATACCGGATGCGAATAAAAAGCCAGATATGCCTAGAAGGGATCGCATTGATGGGCGCGCAAGACCAATATCCCAAATCGTGGGTCGCGTCTCTCGTAGAAGGGCTGCGATATGCACTCCGATCAGTAGGGGTAACACTATTTGTACGAATGTTACTCACGTATCCCTTCAACCCAGATCGCAATACCCATAACCACATAGAATTCGACGCCTAACACCCAATGTAGGAACAACATCCTTGACTGAGAAGGCTTGATCAGGACCGTAGACTCGTATAACCTCCGGACGCCTTGAATCGCCATAAGCACCCACATCACCGTGATCTGATCGAGGGTCATCCCCATCGTTGAAAGCCTGGTCTTCTTCCCAGCAGAGGCGTCTTGCTGCCAGACGAGCACCATGTCGAAAACGCGACCCTGCAGGAGGATCTGCGCCGCCCAGAAAATTGAAGAGGCCACGGAAACTAGGTAGAAATGTGTGAACCAGCTATGGGGTACTTGGAGAGATGCCACTCCATCCAGAAGCCTGGACACTGGGTTGCCGCCATTGGCAGGGTCCTTATCTCTCGGCGTGGTTTTGGTGTCCCGGGGTGAAGTTTTGCTCTCTTGGGTCGTGGACACTGACGTCGATCCCACAGAGATTGGAGCCGCGCGAGGGCCGTAAACAAGGAAACGAGAGCGCAGAGGTGGGATTGAGTTTGCAAGGAGAAGCTAGGGCGAACGCGCTGCTTAGCATTGGCAACGGCAGGGACATTGGCGTGCCGGCGGATCAATTACCGTTGAAGTTGCCAGGAGGAAGAAGCCCCGCAGAGCCTGAGCTGGTTCCATCAGGGTGGCTATCAGCGAGATGAAACGATAAGCTGCTCGGTGCTACGCAGTGAGTCGGGTTTGATGAGACTATGCCCGGGCGACACTCCACGCCGGCCTGCACAGCTGGAGGAAGCAGGTGGCCGAGCCAAGAAACGCCAATAAAGAGCAGCGTTCGTATTTCTGGTGCGTGTCTACACCGACTCCCGTGCTAGTCGTGCACTTGTCCTGTACTTGTCCTCTACTTGTATCCCATCGCTCACCGTCGTCCCGACCCCGCCCAAAGCGGCCCTTTTAGCGGCAGTAGCCCCAGCCCCCCCAATCACACGGCCCATCCCGCCCGGGTGTCTCACCTCAGCCTCCACGCCAATTGCCCCTAAATTCCCAGAGTGTCGTATTGAGCTCATCAACGAATGGGCCAATGGGCGCCCGTCTGGCAGTAAAATCCTCCTTAGGCCAGTGTACCTAATCGCACCGCTGCCGTTTGCCCACCAACTCCCACCTGACAACCCCCGACGAAGAGATACCTTCGCAACTCCAACCACCATCGACACACGTGCGTTTCCGCCCGTGATAATACCGTTCTCCGCGCCATCTTCCAGGTCGCACCGAGTGAGAGTCCTCCGCAGTAAGTGCAGTTGAGAGACAAGGACTCGCTTGATCCTTGCCGACCTCATCGTGGAGGTGTGTCGCCCGCAAGCCCAACATGAAGCACGAGGACCCAACCCATCGACTCCCTTCGTAATGAGTGGTCCCGCGGTCGTAGCACCATCGAAACCAAAGGCCGATGGCTCTGGCGATCAGTCTCGCGACGCAGCGGTGGCCGCCGATAAAGTTCCGGCGCTGTCGTTGGGAGACGATCTGAGGCCGTCACCGTCGCCTTCAACAGGGTTGGATGGTGTTGCGGAACGCGGCATGAATGGTGATTCTGTTGCTGAGGGAGCGAGAAACGCCAGCGGAGATTCAGAAGCAGAAACGGAACGACTGAGCTCAGAAGAGCCAGGCGGGGAGGGTGGAAAGAGGAGGCGCATAAAAAGAGAAGTGCACAGTGACGACGAACGGACGACTAGTAGGGTTGTCCAGATGGATACTGACTCGCCAAATGTGGGTTTGCGCGCACCAGTGTCTGGTTTGGGAAAGAGAAAGAGGGCCAGACATGGAAACCGGGATGGAATCACGCACGAAGCTGGTAACTCCAGTTCCGTCTTGTCGTCGCCTGGAGCAACCACACACTCGTCGAAAAGGGATGCGTCTGACTCGGAGGGGTCCCTCTCATCCCCTCCACAGGTTCCTTCGAAGGATTCGTCGAATATAGGCTCGCGGAAACGAAAACTACAGAATGGGGGGTCCGACGATGACTCTCACCGCCGAAGGTCTGGCGCGTCGATATGGCAATCGAGTTCTGGAGCTAATGTACACAACGACGAAAGCCATGGCAACCAGCATCAAAACAACAACACGAAAGATCGTCGTGGAGCCCGCAGCGCCACCGTACCGCATGGTCCACATCAGACGTCCGTCGAGCGATCGCCTTCCCCCCGCGCACGATCACATAGGAGAACAGCGTCATCTCACTCAGTACCGCAACTCCCAAACGGGCACGTCCACAAGAAGCAACGGAAGGGCCCGCCGCCGCCCGTTTCGACGCGTGAACACAGATATTCGGAAGGGGTGCACTCGGATTCCTCATCTGGAAGCGGGTCTTCTCACCCGTTCGCGCAGTCGAAGAAGCTCCCTGTAGATGAAATGAACATTGGGTCAATGGCTTCTGCAAAGATGCCTCACAAGAAGCACCGTGATCAGATTGGAAGGACGCACCTTGCCCGTGCGTGCGCATCTGGAGATTTAAAGAGTGTTCAATTACAACTAAAGGAGCGGCCGGAGGACAAGAACCTACCTGACAATGCCGGTAATACACCGTTACAGATTGCCAGTCTCGAGGGCCATGTAAACACAGTAGAAGCTTTGCTCCAAGCTGGATGTGATGTGGACTGCCGGAACAACGAAAAAGACACACCCCTCATTGACGCTATCGAGAATTCGAGACTGGAAGTTGTCAAGCTATTGCTAAAGTACGGCGCCAACCCTCGACTTGTGAATGCGAAAGGATTCGAACCTCTAGATATTCTTGAAGCGGATCAAGAGGATTACCATGCCATAAAGAGAGAGCTTGAGAAAGCCAGGAGCAAACCGGAGGCAAGACGTACTTCCGCTTCAGAAGATCACAGTGGCAACAATAGTGCAGCTCAGAAAGAAAGCGGACAGTCATCACGAGAGATTTCTGCGGTTAGTCCGGCTCCGAAGAGTCCCGCCGCTGGGAGCGCTCCTCGGAGGAAGAATCGTAGGGAGGCCACGAGAAACGATTTCCTCTGGTTGCAACCAACGAGGGAGAACCTGAGAGATTATGCGGGAAGAGGGGACGTGGCTGCTGTCGGGCACATCTTGTCCCAACGACCCGAGGCCGATACCGAATCTCTTATTGCAGCAGCTAGAGGAGGTCACGATGAGGTATTACAGCTGTTGCTTGGGATGGGTGACGGGAAGGCCGACCCTGACCCTTTGAAATCTCAGAACTACAGGCAGGGACAAAATACACCGATGCTAGCAGCGATTGGGAGAGGGAACATAAAGGTAGTGGATTTGCTCCTTGCACAGACCGACTTCAACCCTACTCGGCGAGATTACCAAGGGCGTACTTACTTCGAGCTGGCTGAGGATAGGAGAGGTGAAGGCTGGAGAGAAGAGCGAGATCTTTTGAAGAAACACTTCGACGACTATAGTAGAGCTCATGGCAAAGGCAGTAGCGGCGCTCAGACCAAGAGGACCTCGTCACCTGCCCGAGCTGGCCGGGGCCCGGAGAGCGAGGCTCGGCGTATTCGAGGGGAAGCGCCGTCATCTTCCCAACAGAATGCCCGGCGGGATCACGCTAGGGACGCTAAACGAGACCCAGTGGGGCGTTCCATGTCGTCAATGAAGGAAAGACCTGGGGAGCAAACCGCCCATAGAAAGTCTCAACGCCCAGATGTTCCGCGGGAAGCCTCGGTCGCCTCGGACAGAGATTCAACTATCCTTGGGCCACCTAAAAGTTACCCCCAAAAGTCGAAGATGAACGATGTGGACCCGGCAACAGCTACCTCGGACGAAGTTGCAAAGCCCAGACGTAAGTTAGTCTCAGGAAGGGATCTGAAGGATGACCAAGCGAGGCGCACAAGTGTGACCTCGACTGCATCTTCGTCCTCCGGGAAGGATAAACCCCTTCGAAGAGACAGCACGACGGCGCGAGAGTTATCGGAATCAGCCAAAATCAGGCGGGATCGAAAACCTGAGGGCATTGAACTGGAAAAGTCAGTAGTCAAAGTTACGAAGACCTCAGGAGGCGACCCTACACAGAATCGCGGGAAGGTACTTTCAGCAAAAGATAAGGTACCAAAGAGAGATCAGTCCGGGGACAGACTAAGCGCTATTCGCAGAGAGGGCAATCTCAAGCGTGTGCGAAGTGCTAGCCCTCCTAGGTCCAGATCTCATGATTCGGAGTTTAGAAAAGATCGCGGCGAAAAAGCCCACACTAAACGAAGGCGTATTGACTCCCCCGGCAGCAGAGCGGATGAGAAGCGTGTTCTTGATGGTTCATCCAGTTATGCTGATACGAAAGACCAGTCTTCAAAGGCTCCTGGTGTTGTAAAGGACCAAATGATCGATAAGTCGTCCAGGCCTGGCAGAAATCCGGAGTCCCACAAAGCCCAAGGAAGGAGTCTTGACGGAAGTCAAGATACGACCCGTGTTAGCAACAACAGCGAAAAGAAGAGGCTGTCAGGTGGCCGTGGCGATGTCTACGCTGATTTGAACAAGAAAAGCAAAGCAGATCACCGGGTACGAGATGATGACAAAGGTACCCGCGATAGGGGTGATGACACTTCAAGGAAACGTCGCCCGACATCAAGTGCATCGATGCCTTCTCCTAGGACTGCCGAAGACAGAGACCGTGCGATGAGGGAAGCAAGAGAGGACGACGAGAAAAGGAAGCAAGAGGAAGCTCTGAGGAAGGATAAGGAAGAAGAGGAAATGTTAAGGAAGACACAGGAGGAAGAGGCGTTAAGGCAGACAAGAGAAAAGGAAAAGAAAGCGAAAGAGGAAGAGGAGGCGAAGAAGAAAGCAGAAGAGGAAGCAAGAAGGAAGGCGAAGGAGGAAGAAGAGGCAAAGAGGAGGGAAGAAGAAGCGAGAAAGAAGGCTGAGGAGGAGGCAGAGGCGCTGAGAAAGGCAAAGGAAGAGGAGCGCTTGAGAATAGAAGGCCAAGAATCCCGCCGACAGGCGGTACTCAGGGGCGAACTAGCTCGTATCTTGTCTCGAGCCCAGCAAGAATCGCATAGCGACCGCAAGCATGTAGAAGGCGAACGTGAGCGGCAGCTACATGCTCTAAGGGTTGCAGAGAAGAAAAGAAGGGAGGAAGAGGCCGAGAGACAGAGGATTGAACAGGAACGGAAGCGTCTCGAAGAGGCAGAACGCAAACGCTGTGAGGCTTTGCCGCAGAGGCTCTGTGATGCTGCTAGAATGGATCCCGTGCAGGCCAAATCACCGGACGAGATTCAGAAATGGCTACCCTTATTCTATGCGGAACTCCCCGTTCTTAATGCCGATGGAATGCCACAACCTGTATACGGCAGCCAGGAAAGGGAGAGATGGATTCTCAACGTACAGGCCGCACCTATCCTGGGATTGCGAGACTTGGAACTGTCGCAGTGTATGTCGTTCCATCTTTGCGTAGAGATTCCGGCTAATAACACGTTCCAGACACCGCCTGGACTAAGCGAAATGCCGTGATGGCAGAGCGCATCCGCGCCTGGGAGGTTGTCGGAATCACGGTCACTGGTAGAGCCCCAAGAGATGCACACCCTCTAGAGGTGCAGCAGTACCACCTAGCGGGCCAAAAGAAATTCTTCGCAATTGCGAGTATCTTTTGGATCAAGGTAAGAACCTACCTAAGCATATATGGGCATTCCCTGATCGCTCCACAGCTCTCCGATTTTCTCGATATTGTTCCCCGCTATCCACATTTACACGGAATCAAAATGAGGACAGTACGGATCGCCTTTGGGAGTGAGGAGGACTACTTGATAGATCCCGAAGTCGCACAGTTCTACGGGGTTTCTCCGACTGCCTGCCGCCCAACAGTCAATAACCCTGAAACCCCAATTGGACAAGCCCCAGTGCCTCAGGTCAATGGCTACGCCTGCCAGGTTTAAACTCCACCTTGCATCTCTCATCTCGCACTTCCTAGCGCCTCCTCAACGGAAGCGCCTAAAGTAGACAGTCCAAAGCCCCCCCCGCCTTAGTTCTGGTTCGAGCGGCACGAACTGAACTGGGTGGGCATGACTCATTGTTGTTTGGCTATAGAGGTCTCAACGACCAAACTTTCCTCTCTACCGTTAATGCAGTCTACGACAATATATGTGACTGTAGCGACATTATTTCTTGTACACAATACCCGCAATGCAAGTTTTTTTTGCTTGGTCATTCTGGAGAAAGGCCGGGATTGATTTGGCGCACGCTTCCGTTGGCGAGTTTTCGTTGTTTGCCTCTATTGGAGTTGATGGATGGATCACTCGGGTTCACAATGGGGGTTGGTGTGGTAATTTCCTGTCACTGTTTCCCTCATGACCAAAAACAGACTGCTTTGACTCCCTTTGGGGCTCACATGTGTGCAAGGGATTTTGTACAGTACCACTGTTTTGCTCACAAACGACCCCTGCTATTCGGCTTTATGTCCGATATCTTTATCCTCCTCTCCTTACTTTCGGTCCCCAGAAAGTGTGATCCAGGAAGAATGAAAGATGTACTGGGCGGAAAGAATAACACTTTCCATTCCTGATAAACAAGCCAAAAAGAGAGCTCGTGTCCGAAACGTATTAACTACCATGATATAAGAAATTAAGACTCTAGGAGAGGCTGTAGCATTTTCGCAGGATAGCAGAATCCATTCGCTCTCTCAACCCTAGAGGGTGTGACTGCTCACCCAACAAGCGAGAAATTAGGGCACACAAAGTCTCGCTTCGAAGATTGTTAACGTCGACCACGGCAAGCGACAAACGCATAACAGCCTTTCTTCTACCCACCAACCCAACTAGCTCTTTGAGGAGAATCCGACAGCTTCTAGCAGATACTTTCTTAAGGATCATCAGCATGGTAGGTCAAGTCTCAATCCTCCCAACGCCACCCACACAACAACTAACCCGGCATTTACACTTCTAGTCGGACGGAGAAGAGCCCACCTCCCCCACTGTTCCCGCTGCTGAGGAAGTCGAAATCGCCGCCGATGCCAGCGCCGGGAAAGGCCAAATGTCCGTCCTCGATGCGCTCAAAGGAGTGCTCAAACTAGCCCTCATCCACGACGGACTCGCCCGAGGACTACGCGAGGCAAGCAAGAGTCTCTGTCGGGCACAGGCGCACATGTGCGTACTAAATGAGGCATGCGAGGAAGAGGCGTATAAGAAGTTGGTCGTGGCACTATGTTCACATCACAAGATTCCATTGATTAAGGTACCGGATGGGAAACAGTTGGGGGAATGGGCAGGGTTGTGTGAGTCTTGTTACTATTTTTTTTTAGGGGGGGGGGGGGGGCTAAAAGCTGGTTACCTACTGGTACTTTTTAGGCTTTTTGGAACGCGCGGGCGAGCGTCGCAAGGTTGTTAACTGCCCCTGCGTGGTTTTT
>JAJDFF020000014.1:87757-172865 GCA_021527025.2 Geoglossum cookeanum
CTCGTTTTCATAAACAGAGTTGTTGTGTTTGTGGTAGGTGTGGGGGGTGGGGGGGGGGTGTGGGTTGGTTTGTGGGTTGTTTGTGTCTTGTTTGTTGGGGGGGGGGGGGGGGGGCTATAAGCTGGTTACTGACTAGTGCTTTATAGGCGTTTTGGATCGCGAGGGCAATGCTCGCAAGGTCGTCAACTGCTCTTGCGTTGTTGTTCGTGATTGGGGCGAAGAGTCACAGGAGCGTTCTATCCTCCTCAACTACTTCCAGACTGAGCAATAGACGTATCGGCGTTTACGGATATCGATGAAGAACAGATGGCTAGGAACTAGGAAAGAATGGAGCATATCTTCGGCCTATGAAAAGGAGAAAAAATGTACTAAGTTCGGCTTAGCCACCATTCTGCCCTGTTATATTGAACCGGCCCTTCAACTCTATATACTAGGAGGCAATAAGGCCCTTGCATGGAGTAAGGTAACAGCCGCAAAAGCTCAAATGCCATCCATCCGTAATCCCAATCCTCCAAAGCCGTGAGATATCCCAGAGTACCCATCTTAATAACTACGCTTTATGTATCCCGTAAACAATCTCCGAGGGGTGAGGGAAGTAAAGAATCTATTGCACGAAAGTGACAAAGTGACGACCAATTAGTGCTAGTTAGCGAAAGTTGTACGTTGGAAACATCCTCTTTGACGGGCTCAAGGTCAATTGCTGATATGGGGAGCTGGTTGGGTCATAGTAGAATCCTTCGATGTAGCCGTCTGAACGACGAAGGGAGAGGTAGTAGAAGCCGGATATGGTGAGGCCGGAGCGATAAGAGGAGGGGGTGATGAAACATTTTTCTGATATTGACTCGATCAGTTACGGGCGCTGGGTCGTGAGGTCAATCTTAAAACTCACCTTTCCATCGCATCAATATCCAGTTTTTCGACAACTGCTCTGTCAACCATTTCTTTGATACCAGCGTCTTTACCAGTTCTGAATCGTCTAGACCGGCGAATGGCTCGAGTTTCCGCCAATACGTCCCATCGACCTCTGCTGTACACGGGAAGTTCTTTGTCTCTAGGCTATGCGTCCGGAAATCGATGATCTCGCCCTCTAAATAGGTGATGATGCTGCTCTTCCCAGTTTCTGATTGCCAGCCTGGGACGTTGAATGCCTCCATCGTACCGGACAGTTGCATAGTGTTATAGTCTATCGCATGGATGGTTACTTTGACAGGCCAACGGTCTTCTCTGACGGTATGTCTAGGGCTATGGATAGCAGCCCACAGAATGCGCGAATCGGTTTGTGATGCCCCGCCTGTTGTCGTCGAAGGAGAAGAGGCGGCGGAAAGGTCGCTAGAGAGACGATGGAGTAGCGCATGGCTATCGTGGGCTGCATACTGAGATCCCTCGAAAACGCCGCCAATTTTCAGCCATGAGCTCTCAGGTGGAGCATCTATACAAGCTGTGTCCAGAATAAAATCCTCATGATCTACACTAAGGAACTCATCCCTTACTAGGCCCCCCTCTGCGGCAGACGAAAGGCTGTCCTCATAGGAGCTAGAGAACCGCAACCGCTCAAGGTATTTAATCGCCTCTTCTAGCCATCTAGACGGAGCGGGGGGGATCCACGACGGATTCTCCAAGTAGCGCTGCCGGTATGCATCCACTCGTGCCCTAAGCTCGTTCGTCTGAACTTGCATACTGCTGGGCCTTAGATTAGATCTCCCTCCTTCATACACTGAGCGCTCCCTCTCCGAGATATAGCTCTGTAATTGATTTCGAGATCTCTGAGATAGTCGAGGATGTCGACGAATAGTCTGCATGAGAGCGCTCCGTAGTAAGGGCTCAGACGATTGCGGGTGATGACTGCCGAGTTCAGGTAGTCTAGATGTGGATGATGTCTGCGTCCTCGGCGCGTGGGTAAGAGGTGGAGGTGGAGTCGCAGCTCTGCCCGTCAAAGACTCAGGCCCATGCGCATAGGCGGAACGCTGTCCAACCAGCTCGTCAACACTATCGTGGTCTAAGTGCGGTGGTAAGAACTGATTCGCTTCGTCCTCGTCTTCGTCGTCCGAGCTTGCAGGCGCCCAGTCATAGACTGACTGCTGTTGTCCAGGTCGGTATATTGGTATTCTATCCCCGTATGCCTGGTCACGATACAGCCTCGACTCTTGCTCTCTCTGGCCAAATCGCTGACGTATAAGAAGCGATCTCCGCAAACCCCGCCCTTCTGCGTACGAAATGCCAACCACGTCGTCGGCCGCTGGCCGACTCCGTCCTGTATCTCTCGAAGCACTGCTAGTGAGGTACCGAGACCGTGTTCGGAGGAAATTCAAGTTTTCGTGTTCTGCTTGTGTCGTGAGCGTTGCTGCAAAGTCGGGCACGGGCGAATCAAGGTCATGGAGCTGTGAAAGTAGGGAGCTGGCTCCCGCTGCCGCTGTGATCAGTGGCGTCTCCTGGAGGCTTGCTGTTAGCACCGGCTTCATCCACCCCTTTCGCTCGGGATCGCGCCGGATTGCGGGAAGAGACCCACCGATGGGGAGTTCGCCGGAGGCATCGTGAGTAATGGGCGAGCAGCGAGTGAGCTGGCGAGCAGGCTGCCGCAATGACCTTCAGCACGGCCAATGCTCCGACCCCGTTCCGGCCCTGTTGGCTCCTTCACGACGCCTGCGCTGGTACGCGACAAGGGCAATTCTGGATATGCCTTTTCGCCTCTGCTCGCCCTAGCAGAACTCTGGAGGCGATGGGGTTTGTGCAGCAAGCTCCGGACAGGCGGGGTTGCAATCTAGTTGTTCAGAAGACGCCGGAAGAGCGGCTCAAAAGCGTTAGGACCAGAGAGACCCGCGAAAAAGCAAAACGGGTCGATGATCAAACATGTCAAAGCAATAATCATCGCCGGCGTGCTGTGAAACTAATCCTCCTTGTTTCAGGGATCAGTTCTGCCCAAATATAGAGCACACGCAGAAAGAGGCGACAGCACAGAGGCCAAGCTGGCTCCGGCGCTGATATGCCCCGTCGTATCCTCGCCATCGGACTCAGTCGGCCTACGGACTAGCCCATTCTCACTATTCCCACTCCTCCCACTCCTCCAGTCTCCTCCTTCCTTTACCGTGGTGCGTCTCATCCCGGTCGTGCGAGCGTTCCAGACAAAGAGGATGTGCCAACAACCTCCCAAGCAGCCAGAGACTTTACCGAAGCCCGCGACACCTTTATGCTCGGCCTCCCGCAGCCTAAGGCGCCTGGGCTTTTTTTGGCTTTCAGGGGATCTCGGGCCCAATTGCATTGCCATGTACTCTGTACAGTATTGTACTGCGTGCCCACGCTGAAATTCCATGGCCTAAATCAGGGTTCGATCTCCTGTGCTCACACGTCATTTTGCGCGTGTGACGTTGGACGACATTTCAATCCCAACTTCCATTTATCAGTTTGCAGAATCCTCCTCTGCGTGTCCTTGTGTCCTGCAGTCGTTGGGCCGATAGGCACAATCGTCCCTTCGGCATTGGGTGGACGCGAGGGACTCGGCCGGCCTCAGCTTTGACTTGAAATATACCCACGATTACAGCCCCGTTCCCTTCTTCTATGCTTCCATCTGACGAGCACGCAGCCCTCAAGCACCGCTAGTCATTGCTTTAGCTCCCTCTGTAGCTCACTGCCAGACTAGCCTCAGTCCGCCGGACTACCGGAGCATTTTCCCGGCCCTACAACCCGCGCCCGCTCACCGCAAGTTGTACACATTAGGCGTCTCTGCTCTAGTCATGAAATCTGCGTGCGACGGACATCAAGGAGGGTCGGCGCAGAACAAGAGAGTGGAAGGGAAGAATGTTGCTAGGAACTGCAGACGCAGCCACGGCCACAACCTGCAAGTAGAATCTTCGGGACTACGGGATGCATGTACAACGATAGCCCTCGTGTATCATGCATGGCGATAAGGAACTACAATGGTTCCAGCGGGGGGGAAGTGAAAAGCTGCCACCAAGTAATCTCTTGCAGTTCGAGTTGCGCCACCAGAATGCCGTCAGGTCCGGCAAATCATGTTCTCCACACGAGACTGCTCTTGAGACTCAGAATGCTACTACGTACAGGAGTCAGCGCACGGGGTGTGGGGGTGGGGCGTGGAGTGGTGATGGGAGCATGCCTGTCGGATGGTAAACCAAATGGTGGTTATGGGGATCCCTCCCACGCATGCATGCAGCGTATGACGCCAAAGGGATTCCTAGGGATTCTCAGGATTCATATATCGCGCTTCGACTGTAGATCGCTGAGACTCGCTTCGAAGGCTTGCAGACGATAAATCCTGGGCCAAAAGCTGCTGGCCCCGACACCGACGACTTGCCTGGGAGTCCCAGTGGGAGTCCCAGTGGGAGTCACAATGGGAGTCCCAGTGGGAGCCAGCGCGAGCCAGTGTGAGCCAGCGTGAGCCAGCATGAGCCAGAATGCGTCCCAGCATGCGTGCTCCAGGCTCTCTGGCATCCAGGCCAGGCCTTACCCGCTCTGCTTACGCCGCAGCCCACGACCGCCCGCAGGCGCTGCATACATCGATCGAGAGGCCACACTGGGTCTTTTTATACTTGGCAAACTACTGCCTCCAGGCCACGAGGCAACCATGAATCACCCTAATGCCCTTGCAAAACTCTGCACATTCGCCCATTCGCGCGCTCAGAAGAGCACACTTCTGGCCCACCCACCGTCTTGGGATCGTCTGCTTTGCGCAAGACCTGCGGGCCATACGCACCGCCACCGCCGACTTCGGTATTTATTAGCATTCAGATGCCCTCGTGCGGGAAAGCAAAAACAAATCTGTGACTGACATCACCGTATAATTGCTCCATCTTGTCAATCGCCCCGTTTTGAACAGGTCTGCCCTCTAACCCTCTAACCCTCTAACCCCTCGACTTCCCAAACAACCTGAGAAGAAAAGAGCCGTCTCCCGGATTATTCTATGGCCAAAATCAAAAGTATCGAGTACTTCCGTGTGCTGCCCCGCTGGCTCTTTGTGAAGGTCTGCGACGACAACGGGAACTCTGGCTGGGGCGAGTCAACTCTCGAGGGCCACTCCGAAGCCATTGAAGGCACGCTGAATGCATTGATCAAGCGTTATGTGGGCTACGAAGCTGAGTATGCCCAAGCCTTCTGCATCCGCGCCTACCGATGCATTCTCTACTGATGACGCATTTCAAGCGATATCGAGCATGTGTGGCAAAGCGCGTGGAGACACGGGTTCTACAGAGGCGGCGCTGTCTTCATGTCTGCCATCTCAGGCATTGATATTGCACTGTGGGACCTGAAAGGTAATGTTTTCCTCTCGGCTTTGCTTTCTTATCTCATGTAGTACTTAGTCCTATCTCTTTCCTCCTCCTTATCTCTCAGATCAGATGCATAATATTAGCGCTCACGCGCCACAACTCCCGCCTCAGAGGACCAGCGCTAATGCTCCAATATACCTGTAAACGCCTTTCGGAGATACGTAGCTAACTTGCCTCCCCTTTAGCCCGCAAGCTCAAGGTCCCAATTTACCAGCTCCTGGGCGGGAAGGTTCGAAACCAGGTCAGAGTCTATGCCTGGATTGGCGGAGATCGACCGTCAGAAGTGGAGGAACAGGCGTAGGGTATCCATCTACCATGCTGCCCCTAGCTTCGGCTAACCGCTGGCAAGCAAAACCCGCATTGCACAAGGCTTCAATGCTATCAAAATGAATGCTACTGCTGATATCGACTGGCTCGATTCCCCTCGCGCGTTGGACTCCTCGTTGGAGCGCCTAAAAACTGTCAAGGCGCTCGGTCTGGATGTGGCCCTAGACTTCCATGGCCGACTCCACAAGCCCATGGCCAAGCAACTTGCTCGCCTTCTCGAGCCCTACGCCCCGCTATTCATCGAGGAACCGCTACTCTCAGAACACCCTGAAGGCATCGCCCAGCTTTCCAAGCTCACAACCACCCCTATCGCTCTTGGTGAGCGCCTGTACAGTCGGTGGGACGTGAAACGCTTCCTACAGGATGCCTCGATCGACGTCTTGCAGCCAGATATCTCGCACGTTGGTGGCATTAGCGAGATTAAGAAGATTTCTGCAATGGCTGAGGCATATGACGTCGCTATCGCCCCTCATTGTCCCCTGGGGCCTATTGCACTAGCCGCGAGTATCCAAGTTGCGCTATCGACGCCAAATTTTGCTATCCAGGAGATGAGCCTAGGCATACACTACAACACAGAGGCTGGCGAACACGACTTACACAGCTACGTGAATGACCCGACCGTTTTCAATGTTGCGAATGGACACGTGAAAGCGCCCGAGGGTATCGGCCTCGGTATTGAAGTAAATGAAGAGGTGGTCAGACGGATTAGCAAACTCGCTCAACCCTGGTTGCCCAAGGAGTTCTACGGCGTTGACGGCGCAATAAGAGAGTGGTGATATTGGTTAGACTCCTTACATGATTTCCTCCTTGGTGTAAGGGAAATTTCAAGGGCAGGGCACTGCTCATTCGATTCGTGGCTCTTTCACAACAATTTCTCACACCAGAAACTGATTTGAAAAATGTGTTGGTTATATAAACTTAGGGGGTACACCCCACAAGCTCCCAAATGTCAAAACCCGAATTTCTACTAGCCTCTACCTCGAGACTACCTACACACAGTAAAAAGAGTTTCTACCATTCGTAAGAAGTGTCAGGGGTAAATTCGAAGATATTGTAGATGTGGCGTGTTTTCCCCTTCTTCCCCAACCCAGTACAAAAAATACCACGAGGGATCGTGTCTACAGCGAATGACCAATACGGAAAAAAAAAAATCCTTGCTAGCAACCGGCCACTACCCCTCACGGAACGCGAACATGCAAAAAGAGCTCTTTTCATTTTCTCCTTCTCTCCCCCCTTTTTTTTTCCGCCCGCCCGCCTCTCTATTCTGCTTGGATGGAGGAAAGTGGGGGAAGGGAACAGGGGACTGGCTATACGGGAAGAAGGGTGGAGGGCCCATTCGCAACGGAGCTCCCTTGATACGAACTAGCAATATCAGAGAGATATACAAGTTCGGCCGATTGGTTAATTCGTTTACATGGGGGTATCAGTGCTACGTATGTACATGTACATGCGTACGTATACATACACTTCGTGACAATATGTGGAAAGAAAGAAAAAGAAAAGGGAAAAAAAAGAGGGAAAAAGTAGAGGATTGGAATGGATATACATGTTTTGTCTTCATGACCTTGTCGCTAATACGCCAAACAAAAAAAAAAAAAAAAAAAAAACACACAAACTGAGCCTTACCCAGCATGCATTGCACATGTACACTGACACTCAGGTACGGGGCACATTCTATGTCGCGCAAACCAGTCCCTTGCATGATTAGCGTGAAACCCATGATTACACCTCAAACAGAAGTTGAAAAAATGCTCCATCGGGTCATCGCCTCCCTCCCCTCTCCCCGCAACATCTACCCCATTATTGTTACTATTGTTCTTTATTGATTCTAGTGGAGAGGAGGACGTCGGTAATAGTAGTCCACGAGGCGGTGCACGGGATGAGGAGGAGGAAGAGGCGTTTGGCTTTGGTTGCCCCAGCCACATCATGCAGACTGCACAGCGGGGGAGGGTTCGGCCACAGGAGGGGCAGACGACGTTGTTGTTGAAGATTGAATGATGGTTCGGTGGGTGTGTTGTTGAGGAGGTGGAGTTGGTTGGGCCACCTGGGATAGCGGCGAGGAGTTGCTCGGCGATGGCGGCGGCTGATGGGGTGGATATGGTACCTGATAGCGGGTCGTCTGGCAGGAGTGCACCTCCTTCTGCAGCGACAACTGCGGCTTCTGCAGCTGCTGCAGCCGCAGCATCTGTGCGTGCGACGGATTGCTGACAGTAATTGCAGCGGAGCGAGACTTGTCGCGGGGGCATAGGTAGTGTGCGGCGGTCATCTCGCGTCTTAGATAGCTTGACAGAATCAACATCGAACCTGCAACGCTGGAGGTGTAACTTCCAGGTATTGTGGTCATGTCGATACGTCTCTCGCCAATCAATAAAGCGGAAATCGTTGAAGTAGAGTGGAGCCGCAAAGGAGGTAACGAGGACAGCGGTCTGGTGGTCGTTATATTTACCGATATAGGCTTGGAAGAGGTCGATTGCTTTCTCGGTGATGCCAGTTAGGACGATGCCTTCGATATCGCCGTGTTTAACTACTTCATCAGTCATGGAGTCGAGGTATATACTCAGTTCAGGGTCGGGAAGAAAGCGGAGTGCGACACCTAGGCGGTCACGCAACGGTAGAGATACTTCGTTAATGACTTCATTCCAGTCGCCGTTGCTGACAAAGGCGAAAATCGCCCTTGAGTACGGGTCTTGGAGTTGGGTTCCTAGTTCTTGAGTCAGATCCCTCCAGACTTGGCTATGGTCACCTCCAGGTGACTGTTGTTGGCGGTAGTAACCAGCAACAGCCACGGACATGAGCTTCATATTGGGGTCCCCTTTCGAAAGAGCTTTGATGGCGCGTTGTGTAAGGCCATTAAACAAAGCCCAGCCGGCAGCCTTGGTGTATAAACCTTGACTCTCAAGATGTGAGAGGTCCATTTCGAAGTGTTCGGGAGGTTCTGCCCAGCCACAGATGGCTAAACAAAGCTGACGGTGTTCGGGATACGCGGTTTCGACGCCACTAAATATAGCGCGATTGAAATGGCGATTGATGCCCGTTACCGCATTGGCAAACTCCTTGAAGCTAGGGTGTTCATTAGCTCCGCCAATCAGACGGGATTCAAAGGAAGGGACTAGCTAGGTCAGTAAGAAAACATCACAAGGCTCTGAACTTCCTGCTTACATAGAGTATTATTCCAGACCGCCCAAACCCCTAAGAAGCTCAAGTCATAGGATCCATGAACCATTCCCATATCTCGGGCAGCTTCAACAGCGCCTATGCCATTGCCAAAGCGTCAGCTCCACCTCAAGCCCTCACGCGAGACAGAAATGGGACGTACCATCAACCCACGTCCAGAGGTCTTGCAGCCAAGGATCATCTGCGACTATTTCCTTATTCAATGCACAGTCGAACAGATAACCTTCCTTGCAGCGTCTCCGTTGAACAACACCCTCTTGAATCGCAAGAAAGTCAGGCATGCCAAGCGAGAACCCAGGCGGTCCAAAGAATGAATCAATGATCTCAATTTCATGTTGTTCGCCACTAGATATCGGGCCGGTCGTTTTCCAAGGGAAGAGTCTAGGGCGATCGTCGGTTGAAGTGCCATTTTCACCTGCACTGAGAGAAAGCTTGCGATCGTACTCTGAGCGAGCTTCTCGAACCTTTGAACGGATTCTTCGTAATGTCTGAGCAACCGTCTCTCCTTCCGGCTCTGTAGGTTCTATGGTACGAAAATCCCTTCCTTCCCCATCCGCCAAGTTACAGGCCCCTCCATCCGGTTTCAGCGTTCCCATCGCGATGTCTGCCGATGTTGCTGAGGCCTCCAGCGCCGCACTCATTTCCGTCTCTACTTTTCCAACCACAAGGGCCCCTTTTGATGACATTTTGATCTCCGCCGGAGGTGGAAGAAGGGGGAAAATGTCGATATGACCATTTGCACGGTAGGTGATTGCACGGTGGCCATCGCGCGGGTTACCGGAAGTCATGAAGTCAAATGACACTATTCGTTCAGTCTCCGGGCGACCACGGGTCTGATCATAGAATGGTAACTCGATATCCCGAATTCGTTTGGTACGCAGAAGCTTCGGCCCCTCTGCTGAAGCAACGGATTGTGTGCCAGTCCCTTGCCTCCGAATAACTGAACCAGTCATACCGCTACTATGAATAGGGGCGGAGTACTCTTGCTTGGTCTCAATTATCCTTAACTGGCCAGTACTCGTCAAGACGCCAAACGTGCCTCGCTTCGAACCGCAATAGCGCACACTCCAAATGGAGGATTTGTGACTTGGCTTATAGTCATCTACGCAGTTTGCATAGCTGAGGATATGGCTCGGTTGATCGACAGCAACAATATTTGCCGGCGGGGGTATGAATGACGAGCCTGTCTGGTGAGGGGACCCACGGCGATCCCAAACACACACCGCCTGTTCACCGATCGCGCAAGAGGCAAAGTAGTTTGGGTCTCTAGCATCGATTGAGAGATTATGCACGCATTTCGTGATATATTGTAAGGCAGGGTTGACCGAAGGGTCTGTTCAATCATGGCACATCATTAGTGCCCAATCCTACAAGAGGCCCGATGGCTATAGCCCGAGATCTCACCTCTCAAATCGTAAACCCGAACGTATTTGCCGGCTGCTCCAGACGCTACCCCAGTAACCAGTACGCTAGGTTGATCAGGAAAGAACTTGATGCTGCCGATGCTCTCACTGCTTGCGAGCCTCCTAACTGGCTCTACATGCTTGATACCACCGCCCCAGCCAGTATTCTTCCGCCTATCCCAAGTCGAGAGGCGCTGGTTGACATCCCATATGTTCAAGCAAAAGTCGTTACGAACCTTCTCCAGACCAGTTGCCAAAAGACCAAGCTTGCTGAAGGCGACGGAGTTGCACGCGCGCTGGCTCTTTACGGGAAAGGATATGGTATTATGGGAGACGGTATCGATGCGTAGGAGCGTAGCTTCACCAGACGACAGACCGAACGCCACAAGCGCTTCTTCAGCGGGAGACCAGTCGTATGCGCGACATGGCGGCAGGTTTGTATGACAGGCAACCTCCTTGTACTCAAGAATCTTGCCTCTCGACTCTTCCACATCATAAAGCCTGAGATTGTGGTCGACAAGATTGAGCACGAGAAAGCGCTGATGATACGCCGTCGAGTGGGGGGACCAGCGAATGGCGGCTTGCAT
Organism: Geoglossum cookeanum; assembly: GCA_021527025.2. NCBI lineage: Eukaryota > Fungi > Ascomycota > Geoglossomycetes > Geoglossales > Geoglossaceae > Geoglossum > Geoglossum cookeanum. The sequence goes on from JAJDFF020000014.1 coordinate 98,525, forward strand.
AATTGCGATAGCGCGAGACTAGAAGATAGGCTCGAGGGAGGGGGCTTGAAGAAAAAGGACCGGATGAATTGGAAAAGAGGGGCCGGCAGCATCGCCAGTCGAGACAGACGCTAGGACGCGGCGGGGAGATGAGCACAATAGGCCATATCTGCCATAGTCAGAGCGGGGGACATGGGCGACAATGAGCGATTGAGCTTCACCAGTCGCTCCTTCGGGTAAGCTAAGCTGTCGGATCATTGTATCACCGTATCACCGTTTCAGGGCAGAGCTACAAAGGGCACCGGCCAAAAGCCTCCAGACGCATCCCACGGCCACAAGCCTCTGTAAATCATTAGAGCAACCCAGGGGCCAGCTTGGTGAAAGAGGGATCTACCAGGAACAGGCCATACCATATTGTGCAGCTTACGCCAGAGTCCCTTCCCTTCCGTTCCCACTGTGTTACTCTAGTATGACCAAAGCAGTAGTAGTACAGGTACATGTACTGCACATGTACTAGTACATAGGCAGAACGTTTCTCCGGGAGGATGATCCGAGTGCCTCGCGCCCTAGGGTTAAACCTGACCCTCAACAGTCCTTGAACAGAGCATGTGCGGATTGGGAAATGAATGAATGATTACTGTGCGATGCATAAGACAATTGGCTAGGGCGATTTGAGTATATATATGGCTAGAGGGATGCCGTCTGCGGTCATTGGGTTCGCGGTCTACAGCGTACATAGCAGTTTTTGTCGCCCAACCGCCTTTGCAGAGAAGAAACATCGCAGCCATGGGCACCAAACGCAACCACTCCCAAATATCCACCGACAGTCCCCACGACGTCCACCCTTCCCGCAAGCCATTCTTCCCATCAGCTACTCCCACCAGAAGGAAAAGGAATCGAACAGACGATGCCGGCCCCACATCCATCAACCCGCTCAAAAAGCGAGTCCGTGACCTCACCCGCCTGCTCGAGCACGCCGACAGCATGCCAGCGGATGCGCGTATGGAGAACGAGCGAGCGCTGTCGGCACATAAGCAAGAATTGGCGGCAGCGGAGATGGCAAAGCTGAAAGCCACACTGAGTAAAAGATATCATATGGTCAAGTTTTTCGGTATGTAGCGATTCGATGGAATGGCCTACTACCATCACTTCCGCACACCCTCTTGTCCAGCCGCTATACCGTGACTACCATAAACTAATGAACCTAGAACGTCAGAAAGTCAACCGCCGTCTCAACCAAATCCGCAAACGCCTCTCCGCTGCGACATCCCCCTCAGAGACAGCCTCCCTCCAAAACCAACTCCACATCGCCGAAGTAGACCTCAACTACATACTACACTATCCCCCCCACCGAAAATACATTGGCTTATACCACAATGATGGCGATGAAGAAGCAAAGCGGGATGCACAACACTGGCACGACATGAGAGAGAAAGGAGAGCCGGATATATGGAGGGAGATTGAGCGACGAATGGCAACACAAACGCTACGAGACGATTGGGACGACGGTACGGAGGGCGTAGATAGGGGCCCTGGCCCCGGAAAGAAGACGAAGAGAGCCCGGGAACCGAGAAAAGCAGACAAGAAGGCTATAAATATAAGGGAAGCAAAAACACAAGAGGACGAAAGTGACGGCGGTTTTTTCGAATAGTAGCATGTATATACGGATATCCATACATACAATAGACAAGAGACAAATTAAATCGCAAGGCCAGGCATAATATCAACACACAACCCTCATACACTCTCGACCCCCAATCCAGCACAACCCCCCCCCCCTCAAAAAAAAAAATAGTATCAATAATCAATCCCGCACCTCACACATGACACACACCAAGCTACAAATCCGCTAGCATGCACTAGGTGAAGGGGGAGGAGGAGGGGAAGAAGGGGGGTTTATGCAAACTCCTGATTTCCACCCATGTAAAAAAACAACAAAAAAATAAAAATAAAAATACGATGATTCCCGGTGGTTCTGCCGCGCTTTTATCGAGTGGGGAGAAGGGAGGTAACGATAAGGGCAAGGGAAAGGGACAAGAATAGGGATAAGGAGCAGGAATAAGGACAAGGGGTAAGAATAGGGATATGAAGCAGGATAAGGGGTAAGAATAGGGACAAGGAGCAAGAATAAGGATAAGTGGTAAGAATAGAGATAAGAAGCAGGATAAGGGGTAAGAATAGGGATAAGAAGCAGGAATAAGGACAAGGGGCAAGAATAGAGATAAAGAGCAAGAACAAGGGTAAAAGAAGTTAGGGCTAGACCGGAAGGTTGAATAACGGGTTGGGAAGGGATCTGTTTATCTCGTTTATTTTTTTTATTTTGTTTCTGCTGAAGATGTTTGGGATGGGGGAAAAAAAAATTTTAAAAAAAATGCGTCGTTTTTTCTCTCTTTTTTTTTTTGAGGGGGGGGTTCTTATTGTGTTGTGTTGTGTTTATTCCCTTTTTTCCTTTTTTTTTCTTTTTCATTTATTTGTATATATGTATCGTCTTGGTTGTTTTTTAAGCTGTTAGCTGGCTCTGTGTGGCTCGTGCTGTCTCTTACTTTATTTTGCATTGTTTTGTGCTCTGCTTGCTCGCTCGCTCTTGTTAGATAGATAGAGCTGGGTACTTTTCCATGTCTGATTGGTCGTGTCTACCTCGTTCTTAGGAAAGATGTTTCCCCTCCTTACTAACATATCGGTCATGCTCGATCTATCCTTAAGGGTCTGTGGTCTGCCTTCCTGTTGCCCTCATGCCTTCAACGACTTCCTCTGCCCTTCTTACACACTCCTCTACACAGTCCCAGAATCTCACGACATCCACTGCCCTTGGAATCCTCACGCCGTCCTTACTATCTCTTACCGTTCGGACCACGGTCATCCCTGCTTGATCCCCACTGCCAGTTACAACCTCCACAACAAACCTTTCCCCACCTCGATCGTCGAATCTAAAATCATCTGCAGAGGGGGGAATAATTGCCGCGACAGCGAGAGGGTCATGGAGGGGCGGGCCAGCAGTCAGATCGAAAACCTGAGCATAGGTGGTGGCGAAGAAGGTTAGCAGGTCGTGGAGGAGCTGGCGGAGGTTGGACGGTGGGGGCACCTCCATGTTCGCGTCCGTTGTCGTGTTTCCAGGGCCTAGAAGAAGGGTACCAAGTACCGGAGGCGTGGCTAGGACAAGGTGGGTAAGGTCAAGGGTGATGAGTGTTGTTTTTCTGGCTAGAAGCGGGTTTGAGAAGATGGATTGTGCGGATTCCGGATCACACTATCATCCCATATTAGTCAACCAACCCTTAATCAAGCTAGTCCGCATAATATAGCGCTATAGGGTGCACATGTAGTAGGTCTCTATGGTTGTTGTTAGGGGGTGCCGGTCGAAATAGGGCCCCGATAGCCACAAGTACATCACAGCGGAAGTTAGCTGCACATTGCAAAGAGCACACTTACGCAGATATTAAACTCTGCACAATTCGTCCGATTCCCAACTCTCTCTTTGCCGTCCACCCTCCCCATCGGTGCATTCGTGAATCCGCCTCCAATCGCCCCACCCATAATACTCAACCCCTTAATCCAAACACCCACCTCGGGAAAGGTCGCAAATAGGAGGGCGATGTTTGTGAGCGCCCCTGTAGCTACAACCCAAGCGGTGTGTTGTTGTGTGGCGAGCAGGGCATCACGGGCGGCTAGAATGGCGTTTTGCGGGTTAGGGGGGTGGAGCGGTGGAGGAAGTAAGTTGGTACCATCGAGGCCGGAGGTGCCTGAGAATGAGACATTCAGTAAACGCCCATGCATGCTCGCATAGGCTCGGCCCATGCCTTCGTAGACATATTATATAGGCAAGAATTCCTACGAACCATGAATGACCTCTGCAAACCCCTTTCTTCTACTACCGCAAAAGGGCCCCTCAGACCCCATATGCACATCCACATCCCCGCCCTTCCCAACAGCAGTCAGGACACTTCTCGCGTTGGCTGTCGTGCGAGATATCGGTGCGTTGCCGTAGACCGTGCTGATGCCAAGCAAGTGCAGGGCTGGGTGGTGGGTTGCGATAAGGATGGCAAAGGCGTCCTATTTTCGGGTCTTCTTGTGAGACGGATCTGAGGAACGTTTGTCATCTTTTTTATGGAGGGGTTGGTACATCGTGTCCTGAGACGTGGTAGAGTTAGCATAATCCGTTTTACAAGAAGGAGAGGAACGGGGGCGCGCCTGGATCGCAGTCAAGCCAGAGAGGGGTACGGGAGCGCTCCTGTTGTTGTGTCGACATCTGGGACTGGCTCCGTTTCCCATAGGAAATAGCCCGTTCACGTTAATGTAAGTAGGAGAGTTATTCGCGGGAATAATATCCTATTGTTGGAGTTGTGGTACTGTGGAGAGTATCGGGGCCGGTGGGTAGTATGCTCAATGCTCTCGTTCGTGCGTGCCTATGCTACGGAAAAACGAGCGGCAGCGATGTAGGTAAAGGTAAGCTACCCGCCAAGAATTCTAGCTAGTCGCCCGGGCTCAGAATCTGCCTCCACAGTACTGTCGGTGTTCCAAGGTGGTGGCGATGCTACAAGTCTTCCAGTGCTTATCGATAACGCCAACAGAGCGGCGTATTCTTTCCCCCCGACGGACTTCCACAAATTATTTTTCTGCTTCACAGCAATCAATCAATAGGCACAAATCGACGCCAATACCTCACAACAATTTGCTCTTTCTCTCATTCTTGGGCCTGATTCTCCTGGATCGCTACTGCCTTCCCGCGTCAATCGATGGACAGGTGCTCAGCTCACATGCAGGGTGGGGAGGAATTTGAGTCTATGGAGGGGCTTTTGTTTTGACTTACTAGGAAGGGCAGGTCGTCCCTGTTTAATTCGTCAGGCGGCGTGCTTCTGCCCACCAGAGGAGACTTATCTGTTCTGTCGGGAAGAGCTCATTTTGCTGAGAAGGGCGTACGCCTTTCGAACACACTAGTGTTCTGTAACAACCTCTGTGCTAGTGTATATAGTGTATAGATGTTTGCTTATACCGTTCGGCCTCCTCAATCAGCTACATACCCCGAATACACACGAAATAAAAGAAGAGGAGCAGTAATACGCCGGGATCCAGAAATGCCATCATTACTAGCGCCACTAAACGCTATTAAATCAAGAGAACAAAGAAAAGAGTGCACGATGCAAAAGGATATACAACGCCGTCAACCACGAGATTTTCTTGTCAACAGTCTCCCGGGATGCTGCACACTCTTCCAAGTCCCCTCAAACCCACTCTCCTGAAACCTCCTCCCCACAACCGCCAAATCTCTCTGGTTTCCACGGACTACCCCCTCCAACCCGCCCCCAACGCTCTCCAATGCCCCCATTACCTCCCCAATTACCCCAGCCAGTCGCCCTAAATCCACTTTAGTAGCCGGACCGTCAAGGGAATCAGCGGCGGGCCGTAGGGTGTTGTTTTGAATATCATTGAGAGTTGCCGCGGTGGTGTTTAGGGTGTTCCGCAGTTTACCATTGATCGCGTAGAGGGCACACAGGGCTTCTAGGAGGACTTGAGGTTCTGGCTTTTTGGACTCCATTGAGGCAGGTTGGCGGGGCGGAGTCCTACTGCCGCTGCTGCTGCCGCTGCTGCTGCCGCTGCTGCTGCCACTGCTACTACCGCTGCTGCTGCCGCTGCCGCTGCTGCTACCACTGCTGCCACCACTGCTGCTACCGCTACTACTGCCACTGCTGCTACCGCCGCTGTCGCTGCCGCTGCTGCTGTCGGTGTCCATTGGCTCGTCGGCGTTGAGGGGATCTCCACCATCGCCCGAATGCTGCGATATTATAACAGAGGGTTTATTATCGACTGGAGACGGCCCCGAGCGCCCGTCCATCGGCCTCATGCCCTCCGCCGCCGTCTTAATCCTCTTGGCATCCGAGGCCCGACTTTCCTTCAACCCAGGTCTCTCAATGTCTATAAACACTGTTGACTTATCAAATAGTAGGTGCACCGCCTTGCCGCAAAAGGCGTATCCTCTAAACCGATAGATACGCCCAAACTCGTCAACAGCCGGGGGCCCCGTCCGAGGTCTCCCCCTACGAATATTTGAATCGCCAATGAAATCGAAACGACAGAGTGTTTTGAGTACTACGTTGGGGACTCCTTCGAGGATCAGGCGCGCACATATCTGGTCGGTGAAGCGGCAATTGCGGGGGAGGCTCGAGTAGTTGCCCCTGCTAAATCTGATGGTGTGGTCGGAGAAGAGAGGATAGAGCTCAGCGAGAGAGGTATCGAACGGGGGGTAATTGGGCACCCAATTTGGAGGAACAAAGTCCAGTCGGCTTACAACCGAGAGATCGAGCAGCATCGCGATGGAGCTATGGACGATGTCGCTGGTGTCGTTCCTTGACACACGAATATCGAGATTAGGATACGCGTGGTCACGTGTGAGCTGAAATGCGGGTATCGGACCCCCGTCCGGGTTGGTTAAATCGAGTATTAGGGAACATACGCTGCGTTATTTACATCTGTTGTTTCTCGTCCCAATGCTCCTAGGTGGCTCAGCCGTGCAAATAAAGAAGGCCAAAAAGTCTGCCAACGGGGGATATCATCAATCATTCGCATCTGCGCAACGAAGGAAAAATATATGCTAGTTACGGCATTCAGCTCGTGGGACGAGAAAAGGTGCATGAGGTAGAATGCCGTATCCTGATGTAACATGCGGGGACGAGTGAAAATAAAACAAGAGGGATTTCCCACTTTATGCTCCTGTGCTTCCAACCACATATCGGCAAACCACGACCTCATGATGATACAGATACAAATCCCTCACCAGTCCCAAACCCTTCCTCCTCCCGCTCCCTGCTGCTCGTCGGTAGTCGGAATCGGACCGACGAGCCAGGCAGGGTACGATCTGGTATATCTCTCTTCAGGTCCCTCACTTCTCCATTTTCTGTCTCTAATAGCTTTGGCAACACGTCCGATGCCCTTCTTGTGAGTTCCTCTAGCTGGGCTACGGGGTCCTACACCATCCTCAAGGAGAACGATGAGCATGGCCCAAGATATGCTCATAATGAGGAACCAGAGGCCGCCATGACTCACCCAGTCATCTTGTTCCGGTACTCCTTCCGCAGTCGGTAGTTTGCCCTCCTCGTCCCTCTCTGTACTCCAGAAGTTTGGTCGCCGTACAGGCGCTGGCGTGACTGGGAGACTTGGCCTTTCAATTTCACTGGGAAAGTCGGTGATGCGGTTGCTGGCTCTTCTACTAGCGCTCGTGGTGTTGCCACTAGAGGTCACATCACCCACCAAGACCTGCACCTTGCCGTGCCGCGTTTGCCGGAGGCTCGTGATAAACCGGTCAATGTCGGGTATCTCATCCCAAGCGTTCGAGTGCCGATAGGTCTCCCAGGGCTCTATCGGTGGAACGAATGAAGTGGGTGAAATAGTGGTTTGATCTGTGGCCAGATCAGTGACCGGATCGGTAATAAAACCAGTCCCCTGGTCGGTGACCGTGCTGTCATCGGTGGTTGTCCCTCCGGCCCCGCTCTGGGGAGGGCTCTGCGTGTCTTCGGGGAAGACACGGCTTGCCGGGGGGGCGGTCTCTTCCCAAGGAAAGAGCGGCTTAAGGGGTTCATCTGCTGGAGCTAGCTCAGGAACCTGGTACCACAAGCCTTTGGGTGGTGGTGCTGGAGGTGGAGCAATGAAAAGGCCACCGTCTTGAGACATGGTATATACTGGATGCTGGAGGTTGGCTGCCTCGGGTCTAGAATCAAGAGGTGGTGGGAATCTACTATAATCAGATTCGTAACGCCAAGTTTGAGTAGATCTGTCTTACCTAGCAGGATCCCAGTCCTGTACTGGGGGGGAAAATGGTCGTTGTTCCGGAGGATTGCCACTCCCTATATCGTGCGTTTGCTCTTCTTGATCGTGTGCGCACTCTCCCCGATTGTGGATTTGCTCAGCCGAGGCCGAGGCTTGTGTTCCCCCGGGCTGAGAGTCTCCAAAACCCAGGTGCGAAGGTTCTTCCATCGTTAGTGGCTCCTGGGGCTTCAACAGGGTTTCTGGAATCTCCGGCTCTGTCCTTTCAATCTCTATCTTTTCGGACTTCTTGGTATCCTTGGCCTTTGGCAACTCAGACGAAGAAAATCCATAACTATCCCGAGATATTTCTCCTTTCACATATCGCTGGACAGTGTATGCCGGCGGTATAGACGCTTGCCCTGCGTAATAGTCGGTAGTCTGTATGAACGTAGTTAGCAAATCGTCCTGAACTACCACGAGTGAGTCAACCTACCGGCGCCCTGTAGTGCCGGTCATAAACCGACCACCATCTCCCTAAAAGCTCATCGTAAGACTCAGACCCTTCCTTTTCGGGATCCCTGCCGCGCATCCACGGTTTCTCCGCCCCAATAAAATGCACCATCGATACGTTTGACCCGAAATGCCGAAACGCAGGTAGATATTGGTAGTTCCCAGACGGTGTCACATTATAAGTGAACGAAATCCGCTGCCAATTCCGGAAATGCGTGTTCAACAGGCCCTGATCTGCTCCATCAAATGAGATCCCTCGCTGTGCTAGCGCGAGAAGTGAGTAGAAATCCGCCATATTGGGTTTGAACACCATGACACCACTATTGAAGCAGTCGGGCCACCCAATATCTGGCGCTGCGGCGAAATTGACGTCGAGATCAAACAGTTCATCGGGAGCGCGTGTAGCAACAGCATCGGCGTCGATATAGACGATCTTCCGGAACTGGAGTAACCGCCACAGGTATATCTTGGTAAAGGATGATACAAGATCAGGCCGATCCATTAGGTACAGATTCGCGGGGGTCTTGTTGGTGAGGCGCTCAACAGGGATGACATAGTCATAAAGTTTCTATCCATATCAGAACCAATTCCTAACAAGGCGAGACCACCATACCTTCAGTTCCGCAATCGATGAAGCTTGCAGGCTATCCATGACAACAGCAATGGCAAGCTTCTTCCTGGTTCCCGCATCTCGTAACGAATGGCCCAAAACCAACGCACCTACAGTAGTCAGTCAAATGCCACCAGACCAGAGTTTTCAAAACCTTACCAGGCAAGTAATTATCACTTGTCAGGAGCTTCACCCATCCATCAGCATCGCCATAAACTCAGTGCCAGAGTCCGTCGGGATCACAAACCGTGCAATATGCATCCTCCTTGCCTTCAACCGCCATTATCCAGATATCAGCGACACGCCCCAAGCCAGTTCCAAGGGACAATGAAGCTGCACCCTGATGTGCACGGCTATAGCAATGCGCTTGAAAGGCGGAGGAGTAGGTGATGGTCGGTGGTGGAGCTGTGGTGCTGGTAAAGCAACGTGGAGATCACCTTCTGTTCCCCGCCTTTTCCTTCCCTGCCTCCCACTTTTTACTTTTCCCAACCCAACCACTCTATATGCCGCTTTCCGCTATTGCCATCAGGAAGCAAACACGCCAAAACCAACAATGCTCTAGTATTACAACGACGCAGTTGGGCCGTGGGGAATCATCATCAGCAAAGACCGATGATGGCTAGATTTCACTATTGCAACGGCCCGAGCAGCATGTCCCGCGCCGCACGGCATGGAAATTACGTAGCGAGCCCCACTTGTTTTAGCTGCAGCACCGGCTTATTGGTCACATGGCCCCAATGTCGCGCAGAAGCCTCACAGTTCTGGTGGATGTCGCACTCTTGTAGCTAATGCATGTCATATGGTCGGGGCAATGGACTTCATTCCCATAGCGCGATTATTCTTACAACGCGCGACTCGACTGTACTTGGGGACTTGGGGTGTTGACTTTGGTCTCTGCCCACCATAGCACAGAATAATTACGCGTATTCCGCATATACTGTACATGTACGTACAGAGAACAAGTCTTGCTTCGCTCTGGTCCATCCAATTGGGTTGTAATTTTTGTATCCCCATCTTGTTAGCCATCCCCCGAATCGCCAGACACTGCAGGTATCCATCCCTACCAGCAGGAAAAAAATAAAATAATAGTCTCCCGGGAGAGGGGGGAGAGACATCCTCGCATGCTATGCTGTCGAGGCTGGAGAAGTAAATACTGGAATACAAAAGGCCGTGAGGCATTACGATAGGGGCATTGCCCAACGGGACGCAATATGGACATTTGAATGAGAAAAAAAAAAGAAAAGAAAATTGAAGAATAAAAACACTGCTGTAATCTATAAGAGAAATGAATGCAGGTTCTAAGGAGGCGCGGGGTAATGGACAACACAATGTTTACCATATTAAATTTACAAAGAATTGAAAAATATTCCGCAAGGGCGAGAATAAGGGAGGCCATATTAAACGTCTTCCACGAATTTCGATGCCTTCGAGCCATCTTCGGATGGATGAGAGCGTCCTAACCCATCCCGGAACGGCCTCGGCAGTCGGCCTCCAGGCGAAGCTTCCGTAGGACTTCGAGTAGGAGTGTGACTACGCTCTGGCGTCCTCGCTGGGCTCGGGCGCATAATAACTCGTTCACCACTACCTCCAATAGCTTCTAGGCTCCGAAAACGAGCGGACGGTCCGGCGCCATAAGGATCGCTTGGGCTACCAAGAGTCTCCTTTTCGTAGCCACCACCAAAACCGTCGCCACCGCCACCGCCTAAAACAGGTGGGATCTTTCGTCCAGAGACCTTATAGAATCCCTTTTCGCTAGGTGGTGCTGTAAGAGCGGTTTCTGGCTGTGGTATTATAGGTCGAAAGCGCTTTAGAATTCCACCCGATCCTCCAGAGAGAGACCATGTGCTTGATCCCCCCGCTACGGCACCGCCTGACAGACGAGTGCGACTTGCAGGCCCACCAGCCAAGGCCGGGCCTAAGCTGCGATTTCGGCGATTTTTCCGCTTTTTCGACCGGATGAACAAGAGCGCTATGACCAAAATAAGGGCAACACCCGCCAGACCGCCAACAAGACCCCCTATGACAGCTGGTTTCTGAATACTTAGGCCTGTCCCAGAGCCAATTCCCGCCCCTGCTGTGGATGTACTACTCGGGGTAGATGTTGCATGCCCCCCACCTTGAGGACCGCCAGAGGATGGAAGATAGCTGGAAAATATAGTCTCTGTCGAGCTAGTGGTGGAAATTTCTGTTGATGTGGTGGAAGCTGTGGAAGTTGTGGAAGTCGCTGTTGAGTTTAACGAAGTAAAAGTTCCAGTAGTGGAATTGAGAAACGATGTAGTAGTGCCTCCGGAAAGCCCTGTATACGTTTGTATCAGCGACAGCACCCATACACTGCAGAAGAAAACGCCCACCTGTACTGGTCGCTGTACCGGTCGAGTTCCCAAACGAAGAAAAGCCGCTAGAAACTGAAAAAAAGGGCGTCGTCGACGCTGTCGGCACAGGCGGGGGAGTGAGGTCAGTTGGGAATGGTGGGACAGCGGGGGGGGTCAAGTCGGAAGGGAAGGGGGGAACGGTCGGCACAGTTGGTAGTTGAGGAGTAGGATCCGGCGGTACTGTCGACAAGGCGACGACAGCTAAGGTGTTCCCCGCATCGTCTATGACCTGCTGTTCTATAACGACAACAGTCTCTGCAACGGTGGTCTCTGTTGGCGTTGCCGGCGAATCCTGAGCATAGCGTCGATGTAGCCCCCAATGTCGAACCTCAGCAATTCGATTGGTCGAAGCTCTTCTCGTTGTATGTGTTGGAGGCCTCAATTCAACAGAACTAGCAGCGTGAAGTTTCATGAAACGAACGCCCATGCCTTCATCATCATCGGTGCTTGCCATGTGTGACTCGATGCCATCGTCGCCGCCCTTTGAATTGGCTCTAATTGCACCACTCTTCCGACCAGTCCGGAATAGCCTCTGCCTCTTTGGCGGCTGGTCCATTTTAAGGTACTGGTAGGACTACCAGTTTTGTGTCTGAGACGCTACTGATAGAAATGCATACGCGTCGTTGGCAGGCCGTTAGGACAGTAAATGTCAAAGAATCACGGTCAACGGGTTCTCCACGAAGCCAGTCGTCGGTGGGTATTGTATTTTATGTGCGAAGGACTGTCTTGCAGACCGTTGTTTGGCTTAAAGAGCGTTGAGGTCGATACAAAGACGGACCAGGAAATGTGATTGGTTATTCAAAGGATCGTTCGGATGTCAAGTGCGATGAGCAAAGTTAAGACGCGCTATTCGATAGCTGTGATGTTCTTCGGCTTAAAGGAGTGTAGGGTTTACTGGAAACCGAATGCAAGCTAGTTAGCAACAATTACCCAGGAAAGGTCAATTGCCGGATATATGGAAGCATGTCATCTCGAACCTAAAGTTTCGGAGGCCTCGCGGTTGATCTATCATCGAGATACCCTGGCTGGCCTGACTGGACTGCCTGGACTACCTGGACTGACGGCTGTGGGGCGACCTGACTTGTGCAAACTGGCTGGTGTAACGAGCGTGGGCAATCTAGATCTTTGCGACCGGCGTCTCATTCGTGCCGAGGGTGCTCTCTCTCTCAGACGCTCTCTCGCTGTTGTCGACGTCTTCCACCTCTGCACGGCGACAGCACGCACAAAAGGACGGGCAGAGAGACAGACGCTGGACGAGGGCACGCACCGTTGAAGAAGGCGACGGCGTGCTGGGTGAGGGCAAGCAGCCAACGTTCATCGGCAGATTTGATGGAGATGGGACGAATCGCGTCCCCTGTGTCCCTGGCAGGGATGGCTGTGAACCCGTCGGCTATTCCTGGAGAGGCAAACCAAACCACCCAAATCAACCCAAATCACCCCAAATCAACCCAAACCAAACGTGCGGTGCAGCCACGGCGAATGGCTGAAACGAAATTGAATGAGTTAACGAAATTGGCTTCCCGCAGGCTCTGCCGCTGGTGGTGCACAGGCAGTCCACCTCATCAAACGATCGAGTCAATCAACCAGCCAGAACCAGATCCTCCTCCGCCAGACGGCGCCATGGGGCTCACACGAGCAGCATCACGTTCTCCAGCACTGGCTGGGCGGCGGGTTTAGACGATTTTCTAGAGCGCTTCTCTTCATTACGATCGCCGTTGGGTCTTCTGCTCACGACGCATCGTGGCCTACGGTTAGCCAAACGCAATCTCCGCTGGTGAGCCTGCGAAGTGTTTGTTTTTCCCGCACAACCCTGCTGGTCCACAACCCGAGAAATGTCCGAGATGAACACTGGGATCTATGCACCCCGTATGTACGGAGAGTACTACGAGTAGTTGTAGAGCAAAGCTGCCCGGACCATTCTGGGGAAGGTGTGCTACATCTGTGCAACATTCTACGGCCCATGCAGAGTCCGGAATATATTATGTGCGTAGAGTACGCTGTTATATCGTATGCAGTGTTGCAGTGTTGCAATGTTGCAGTGGTGCAGTGGTGCAGTGGTGCAGCGATGCACGCATATTATATTCTATACAATATAACACCGTGTGGGGCACGGCAGATACGACAGCGCACTGCACCAACCTCCCGCCATACTTTGTACTTGTTGTGTGTATAAGTATAACTATTGTACAATATTGTACTTGTGCATCATACGTAAAGCAACCAGCGCCGCTGTACTAAGTACTGGTACTATGTATATCTCTCTCTCTCCACAAAATTCGTGCCAAGTCCCAAACGGCTCGCCGGCATCATCCGTCGCACGGCCATTGCTAATACTACAGTACACAGGGACATGTACTTGGGGGTCAGGGTAAGTCTCTGCAGTCTCCGCCCATCTCCCATACTCGCCTGTATGTCGGTGGGCGGAGACTAAAAGTCAACACCCCAAGTACAATATTGTACCGTGAAGTCCTCCCTTGGCGTGTTCTGTCCTCTGTACTGTACCGTACTGTACCCCACACGTCACGGGTTCGAGGGCAGCAAGAGCCAAACGGGTGTGTGTTTGGAGGAGTTATCTACTAAACTCTCTTACAAATTCGATAGAGTACTTGACAAGCACCGGCGCAATATACAGTACATACGTGGTCGGCACGGCGGTGGGTATGGGAGTTTCCAGTAATCTAGTGCAGAGTATGTTGTACACACCGCGGAGTTGCAGCAGGCGAGTTTACTGTGTATTTGTGTCCAGACCTTACAGTATCGACGCGCACACCCACGTAATCGCACCCTCGAGACACCTGAGTCTAATGTCCCATCGCAGAGGCGGCGGTCGCAGTGGCGGTCGCAGCGGCGGCCGAGATGGGGAAAAGTCTCGAGAAATCGTCGTCTCGAGAGCAGTGAGCTTCATCCTGCGGCACGGCGCCGAAAAAGAGGGTCTGTCACTCAACTCAGCCGGCTACGCCAGCGTGGAAAAGCTGGTAAGCGCTTTGCCCGTAGGACCGTGTGTGCGCCTCTGGTAAACCATGCTAACGAGTCTAAAACATAGCTTGCATGGCAACGGTTGAAGTCGCTGGGGGTCACGTTTGAGGAACTGCGGGCGGTGGTGGCAGGGAACGACAAGCAGCGATTTTCGCTGGTCCCGAACCCCGAATACAACACCCAACCGGGCGACGACGAACTGCCCGCACCAGACGACGATGGCCCACCATCTGGTCGCGTGCCTCGACCTCAACTGCTGCCTCTTGATGCAAACCCCTCTGCCTGGCTCATCCGCGCCAACCAAGGCCACTCTATCGTCCTCGACTCCTCCGCCCTCCTCCAGCCTATAACCCTCGACTCCCCCTCCCTGCCCGAGGTAGTCCTCCACGGCACCTTCTACGGCACCTGGGACGCCATACTGACCAGTGGCGGGATTTCCAAGATGGGCCGCAATCACATGCATTTCGCAGCTGGTGTGCCGGGCCAAGATGCCGGTGTCATCTCCGGCATGCGCGCAGACGCCCAAATACTGATATATATCGACATTCGGCGGGCGTTGGACGCAGGACTACCGTTCTGGTTGAGCGACAATGGAGTTATCCTCACAGAGGGCAACGAGGAAGGCATGTTGCCCACGGAGTTTTTTATAAAGGTCGTGGACAGGATGAGAGATAGAGTTCTATTTGAGGACGGGAAAGAAGTCCAAGAACTACCAAAACATTTGAAGGGCCAAGCTCCACCAAGAGGAAAAGGAAAGCAGCGCAAAGGGGAATCCGGGCTCCCTCCAGGCTCCCGCCGCGAAGACAATAACAAAGCCTAGATCTAGGGTACAGAATAACTTTGTACATGTACATAACCAACAACCAACACGGAATAGGTTTATCCCCACAAACTTTTAACCCTTCCCCCCCACATGGCGGCAACTAAGATTACCACGCAACCTCTTGAAACAACCATCCTCCTCCCTCAAATATAACCCCCAACCACCACCACCAAACCCAAACCCAAAAAAAAAAAAAAAAAACCCTTATAGAGCCCCTCCCCTCTTCCCGCCGTAGAGGAGTAAAGTTTCGACGCCTCCTCCTAGACCCCTCCCTCCCCCCCCCGCCGCCACAGAAATTATTAAATTACTAAAGCACCCAAAGTACCATAGTTTAACCGCCATGTAAAAGATGTAAAGCTAAAAGAAAAAGAAAGAAATGTTTTGTGTGTGTAATACGGACGGGAGTAGAGAGAGTAGACTAGCGTTAGAGCAAAGCAGCGAGCGTATCGAGAGTATATTTACCTTTTTTTTTTTTTTCCTTTTCCCCTTTCCTTTCCTTTTGTATTACTTTTTACTCCACTCCCCACTTTCTTTATCTATGTACCCATTTATTTATTCATATACCCACTTATTTATCTATTTATTCCCATTCCCCAGTCCACCCACGTACTCCAAAATTATCTACCTAGTTGTGGTGGGGATAAACCCAACTCCTCAGATCCCGTGCTGGAGATGTGGATTGTAGGGTATATATATCTATTGTGTATGTGTGTGAGAGAGAGAGAGATAGATATATATACACACGGGATGATGGGTAAGGTGTGGGGAGAGGAGAGGAGAGGAGAAAGGAGGGGTTTCATTTTCGTTTCGCACCCCCCTTTTTATAATCCTTATATTCCAACTTTGTTGCTTATTTGGGGGAGGAATATATATGTATATCAAAGATGTAATATGGCTTATCTATCCGCCTTTTTTTTTTAAATCAAAACTATCCTCTGAAAATAACCATCCAATCCATCCATCCAAATGGGCCCTTTTTTTGGGTTGGTAAGGGCAGTGCACGGCCTGTTTAACCCTCTCCATCTCAACGGCGTCCTTCTCATCATCAGTCGGTCTAAACACAGCACCCCTTTCACCCCCCGACATGCTCGGTCTCCTACGCTACCGTATTGGGCCCTCTCCCCTCTCCATAAAGTCCTCATCGCTATCGCCTTGTGCCTGCCTACCCACCGTTTTCCCTGATGGGCCCTCGGTAGCTTCATTAGTTTCGTCTAGGGGTGGGGTCGTGACACTGGGAAGTACGTCAGGGACGCCATAGCTGCCACCGACAGATTCCATAGTAAATGGACTGGCCGTGGGTGCGTCGAGGATTGAGAGTTCGCTCTCTGTGAAGTACTTTGGTAGTAGAAACGTACGGACTGGGATGAGCAGTAGGATGAACACTGGAAATCCAACAGCGGCGATTGTTTGGGTGATGGCAAATGTGGCACCAAATCCCAAGAGTTCGATTCCCAGGAATAGCCAAACCGCCGCGCGACGTTGAACGCGTTTGAGCGGGTCGCTGGCGGGGGTGTGAGAGCGATCTCTAGCGAGGAACAATATCTTCTTGGTGATGCCATTAGCTTCGAGAGCTTGGATGCCCATGACGAAGAATAGTCCAGAAAGGACAGCCTCAGGGATGAGGTGTAAAACGACCAGTAGGGGGCCCGACATGGTGCCAAGGATCAAGAGGCCTTGGGCTAGGTTAGAGACACGTTGCTCGACGACATAGTCGACGACTGTTTCGGCTTTTCCCTTGTGCTCTTCGTTCATATCAGTCCGCTGGCGTGTCACACACAGGGAGGTAGTATGGAACGGCGCCTGGGGGATGAGGCCATTAGGAAAGGGAAGGCCGAGAATGCCCCCTAGGCCTGTAGTAATTCCCAAGAGAAAAATATCCCAGTGGAAGCCTGCAGGTTTCCGGAGGGGAAATTCAGTGCCTTGGGCAATGAGTGACGAAACTGGTGCTACCCGATTAGCAGTGGCACACATCTAGACCTTAGGGTTGACTTCTACCGTTGTGGTCGAAGTAAAACAAAATCGTCAACAACACGGCAAACGGAAAAGCCACAAACACGTCGCCAACGCTGACATCCCAGAAATTGACGATCCATCCTCTATTGAGGGTAGGAGAAAAGCTTTCGCTTGTGGGTAGAACTAGTAAGTTTACTTTCTCCATCTTACCAATATGCACGAAGCCGGTGAACAGACAAATCGTCAGCGGGGTCCCGTAATCCTTGATAAACACCCGAACGTAGTGCTGAAACAGAGAACTATTACCAACGACGCCACAAGCGTACGCGGTCATGAGCACCAGCAGCGAAACCACAATAGCGAGGTAGGCGGAGGTATCTCCGCGGGCGTACTGGCGAGTAAGAACTTGAATGCCCTTTTGGAGGTAGATAAAGGCGACGTAGAAGCCAAAGGTGTCGCAGGAAAACCGAGTGACATATTTGAGGGCATTGCAGGCATTTGTTATAGCTAGTACAAAATGCATAACCATAGACCATCTATTGATCTTGTCAGTAAGGCGCGAGCTCACCCGGAAATAAGGTCACCCACAGGCCAATCCAGCACATGAAAGCAACATAATCTGTGCGATGGGCGATTATGTCGTATACCGTACTGTTCAAGGATCAATACAAAACTTCGGATCCCACGTTTTACATGGTCTCCGCTATAAGCCTCGTCGGCTTGACATACTAGTTGAACACGGTAATTGGCCCTGTACGGGGGATAAGTTGTCGGGACCAATGTTATTGTTGAAGCACCTACCCGTCACCCCAACAATCACGAGGGGCTGTGCCGCGAGAATAGCAAACACCCCAGCCCCGAGAACAGAAGCAAGGAGCACCTCATTGACCCCATAGGACATGCTGGTCTTTGAGAACCTGCCGTAAATTTTAGCGACTAGGAGAAGGGACACAGTGCCATTACCTAGGAAACACACATATCCAGTGAGAATGCCAGGGCCGGGAGGACACTGTCCACACAAACCGTTTAGTCAAAGTGATCCACCCTAACCTCTTAATATACGCCAACGGAAACAGCTCACTTAGCAAAATACATGTAGACTAAAATCCGCTATCATCAGTTTCGGTCGATGCCGCTTCCCCGTATACGTGGAACAAACACACCGGTGCTCGGCACAACTCTATAGGTCCATGCATCCGTCCAATCGCTCAGATAGAACGGCGCCCTTCTCCTAATATCATTCACCATCCCCCTAAACAACCTAACGTGCCACCATTTCCCCTTCTTCATCGGCGTCGTCGCTGGGCTGGGCCGGGGGCGCTGAGCCTCATGGCTCAATCGCTCAAGACTTTCACTAGCCCCGCCAGCCCCGCCCAAAACATGCTTAGATTGCCATGGCCTTTTGGGCACAGAATGCGGGCGTTCCCGAATAGAAGACCAGGAAGGACGGCGATTTCGGGTTGTCGATGGAGCTCGATGCAAGAGTTCTATAGAGGGGCCAACTTCGGTGGTTGGAGAAAAGCTATTCGTTCCTGTTTGAGTCACCATTCTGCAAGTCAATCAATTCACGTGGAGATTCTTGTGGAAAGAAGGTGGTGGTGTGGCAAGTATGCCCAGGTATAAATACTTTTCAGATGGTGGTACGAACGACGTGGTTGCGTAACGGGACCCCGCCACCAACAACGGACTGCCAGAAGCAGCAACATACTACAATATACTGAATCCAGGATCTCTAAAAAAATCTTGTATTTAGGATCATAACTACAATTGCAAGAGCCTTGTTCCCCCAATCGGTTACATTATATATATACTAACGGGAAAACACGGTCCTGGATATTGATGTGCATGTGCTTTTGCTGTGTTTTACACAGAAACGTCAACAGTTATAATCGTCACCAGAACCCCTTTGCCACCCAGCAATTCATTACAATATGCTTGTAGCTAGAGATTTCTCGATCTAATTGATTTAGGTTTTCATCTTTCGTCTTGCCCTTCTACCCCTCCTACCTCCTACCTCCCTACCCTCCTCGATCTCTAACATTGCCTCCCTCTTCTTTTCGCCGACAACCTTCAGTGCATCCCTTACTACACGGCCTTCTAGGCTCACCCGCTCCTCTTTGTATTCTCCCATTTTCCTTCTCACTCGCTCCTCGATCGCCAACACAAGCTGTACATCCCGCTGTCCTACCAGCGTAACCGCCTCGCCCTTTCGGCCTGCTCGGGCTGTTCGACCTACCCGATGAATGTAGTCATCAGCATCGCGAGGAACATCAAAGTTGATTACTAATGCGACCTCAGGGATATCGAGGCCGCGAGAAGCAACATCGGTCGCTACAAGTATGCGAGCTGCGGAAGCGCGAAAGCGTGCAAGGTTATCGATGCGCTGCCGTTGTGGGAGTGCTGAATGAAGAGCAGTCACGCGGTGATCCAAGAGTCGCAACAGGTGAGTGAGGAGATTTGCAGTCGCGGTGCGGTTGCAGAATATGATGGTAGGTTTGGTGATGTTAGCTGGAGTCGTTAAGAGAACATGCAGAAATGGCTCCCGGTGAGTGACGGGGGTCTGAATATATTTCTGGCTCAACGCTGAGGGGATGGCAAGCCGCTCAGTATCCACTTCGCAAACAAACACTTCGGCTCGGCCAGCGGGACGTGGAAGTGTCCTCAAGGCGTGAACTTCGGGGGTCAATGTTGCAGTAAACACTAGAGTTTGCCGTTGAGTGGGGGGGGGAAGGGAGGAGAGACACTCCTCTACGTCCGGAAGCATGCTGCCTTCCCCAGCCGTAAGAAGGCGATCTGCTTCATCAAGGACGACGACCCGGGTGCGTCGAAGCCCGCATATTGTATCTTCTCCTGATGTACGAATATGATCGGCCAATCGACCAGGGGTGGCTATGACGACGTGAGGACGACGCGAGAGTGCAAGAGCTTGTTCTCGCATATCAGCACCGCCGGTGACGAGGATTGGTTTCAGCGATTGTGGAGATGATATTGCTTTGAACTGCTCAAAAATCTGTAGGGCAAGCTCTCTGCCGGTTTGTAAATCAGCGACTGGGAAATAGTAAAGCGTCGTGATGGCCATCCACATACCTAGTAGGCGTAAGGACTACAGCAAATATTCCAATAGGATCTTCCGCCCACTTCTGCAGTATTGGAACTGCAAAGGCAACAGTCTTCCCCGTGCCAGTCCTACTACTGCCGATGCAGTCCATCCCTTCCAGTATCTTGGGTATGCATCCCCTCTGAACTCCAGACGGCCGTGTAATGGCCATAGCCGCAAGTGAGGAAACGAGCCATGGGTGCACGCCTAGAGAAGCAAAGTTGTTTTTCGGGTGTAGACTTGTAGTCCCGTCCGGGAACGCCTGAACGTCCGCCGTGCCGCTGCGTTCCCGAGAAAGAGTTGGCGTCGGAGTGGCGGCCTTCGAGAGAGTTGGGGACGCCCTCTTCCGTTTTTTAGACCGATTTATGGGCACCATCCCGTTTGCCTCTGAAGTCGGTGACATTTCTAGTCCACTAGTGCCCGACACGGGCGGCATACCTCGGTGTCGAGTAAAAATAGCCAGATATTCTAAAGGTAGAATACTCCGTAAGGCGTATGCAGTCGGATTAGCCGCCAGACCAGCAAACCCTCTACAGTGGGTCGAAGTGGGGGATATACGCAGTAGCGAAATAGCCCGCAACCGGCCAAAACCTCAATCTGATGGCAGAGCGTCACGGGAAAACTGGGAACTCGACACACCCGACTCCCCGTTCTGGACGCTGCAAGCTGCCCAGCCACGACAGCCACAACTAAGGCCAGACTGCTAATGAGAAATGATCCCCACCCCCGCCTTCACACCATACATACCGCGTACAATATACTATATAATATACGACACAGTAAGGCCTGAAATTGGCTGCTCCTGAACCGCCTGTGTAACGAGGTGTCACCAACATGTTCATGCCTCGGGCCTAGAAACTGCACCCAGCAAATGGTTGCTGAGGGTCAGCCGCAGCTAAGGGGCTGCTCAGCGCGAGTGTCAGAGACAGCTCCTCCTCCAGTCGAGCAGGCCAATGGCCGCCTGCATGACAGCGACTCGCTCCACTGTATAAAACATCGTTTCGGAAACGAACTGTTCTCTGCAAGCGCGGCGCCATCCAACGTAATTTCTCCGTCAGTGCAAAACGGCACGAAAATAACATCATCTCCTGCTGGTCCATACACCTCAACCGCATATTAGGCGCTCTGGGGCTAGCGCTGTGCTAAAATAGAGCCTTCTCCCCTGTGGCTTAGCTCCGGTAGTATAGCGTAGGACAGAGTAGATGCACACTGCTTTGATCAGACAACGAGCGGCGGCAAAG
The DNA here is from genome assembly GCA_021527025.2 of Geoglossum cookeanum. Lineage (NCBI taxonomy): Eukaryota > Fungi > Ascomycota > Geoglossomycetes > Geoglossales > Geoglossaceae > Geoglossum > Geoglossum cookeanum. The sequence continues at coordinate 119,820 of JAJDFF020000014.1, forward strand.
CGAAGTATCCCCAAATCCCCGGGTCTTGGCCTGGTGAGCCACTCCTCCGACATCATCCCCACCGTCCTCGTCCTGCGCAGCCTTTAAGTTGTCTGCCACACGCGCAATCGTGCCTGCTTTGATACTGGCCACAGGCTCGAAGCTCGTCCGTCTATCGTGTCCTGAGGCTGCCCTCGCTAGTTGTAACACAAGGAACACCACCGGCCTTCATCCCACCGGGTCTCGCAGGAGCAACAACCAACATCGCCCGGCATCTTCTCCTTCGGTCATCGTTTCATCACTGACACTCGCCTACCCTGGTGATCTGCCCCAAGTCACGCCGCCTCACGTTCCCTTAATCGACGCATTCGCCCGAGGGAAGTGATCTCTGGTCCACTGTCCGCGAGGCCGACGTCAGGAGGTTGGATTTCTCAACACTACGTCTTACACGTGGTCGTCCACTTCACGCCGTCAAGTCCTCTGGCGGGTACGGTCCCGTGGATCCCCGCGCCATAGCTGCAGATAGTTGACACAATAACAGGCTCACAGTAGATGATCCCCACTACACGATTTCTTCCAAGTACGTGTGCTCTCGGAATCGTGTTTCGGATACCTACCAGTTACTCCCGCTTCTACTCCACAAAAGGCATTCGTGAGCTGACATCCGTGTTCTTACGATAGCGCCATAACACAATCAGGCTGAACGGACAGAAACTACAAAGCCAGAACAAGCTGTAGTCTGTCGTCTGACCTGTGTAAGGACATTCGAACCTCTCCATCCTTATACACATAAGGCGCAAGCTAGACGTCTAACCCAGGTCTGTCGGCTCTACGGTCAGCTCTGGGTGAAGCTCTGCTCCTGTCTCTACGTCGACCCCCCCACACTGCACAATGAATTCCACAACTCCTCTCCTTCGGCCGCCAATACCGGGCAATAGGACTGGTAGTGGTAGCCGAACACCTCGACTTGGATTGGCCATCCCCCCTTCACCAAGTGCAAGACCTGTGAACACCGATTCGAACGTTCCGACACTAAATACGCAGCCGCAGCGACCTGGCCCACCTCAACTGAAGTTAGCAACGCCCCACGGCAGCAACAGTACACCATACGAGCAAATCGGGAATGGCAGACTGCCCCCTCAGCCTCTGGGGGCAATCTCTGCCAGTGTTGGAAGCGAAGGGAGCCACTCGAGGACAAGTAGTTTCACGACGCTAGAGGGTCGAGCGAGTGTGCCGACCTCGGCTGCGTCCCAATACTCGGCTCTGTCGTTCGCAATGGGTCTCCGTCAACCAGTGCAACGTCAAGAGTCACCAGACCCTCAGTCCGCTGCTGGATCTATGTATTCTGACCGGGGAGGAAGTGAGGGAGGGGCACCGGGCATGGAGAGGGATAACAGCATGAATGGCCTGCCCGATATCGATGAGTTGAGTCTGGAGAGGGGTAGGAACTTAGACGTTGAAGACCTCGACGATGATGGGTGGAGGGTAGCTAGTAGCGAGAAGAGGGTTATTGAGCTTGGAAGTTTGGGTGAAGGGGCTGGTGGAGCTGTTACAAGGTGCAAACTAAGGGGTGGGAAAACCGTATTTGCGCTAAAGGTGAACTATCTCCGCAAGGCAGCGCCTTAAAATCAACCTTCGCCTAACTTTTTATTCTACTAGATAATCACGACAGACCCGAACCCAGAAGTCAAGAAGCAGATTATGCGGGAACTCCATTTCAACAAGGATTGTGCTTCGGAATATATATGCAAGTACTATGGTGCTTTTATCGACCATTCGAGTGGTACCATATCTATCGCGATGGAGTTTTGTGAGGGAGGAAGCCTAGACAGCGTGTACCGAGAAGTGAAACGACTGGGTGGAAGGGCCGGCGAGAAAGTCCTTGGGAAAGTAGCCTCCGGTGTTTTGAGTGGTCTAATGTATCTCCATGGCCAAAAGATCATACATCGAGGTATTAATAGCTAACCTTAGCTTTACGGCAAGCATAGCTAACGCGAGCAAACAGACATCAAGCCTTCAAACATTCTCCTCTGCCGAGACGGAAAGGTCAAGCTATGCGATTTCGGTGTCTCGGGCGAATTCGGTACCAAAGGGGACGCCAACACCTTCATAGGAACTTCGTATTATATGGCTCCCGAACGAATCACCGGCCAATCCTATACTATCACATCTGACGTCTGGTCCTTGGGTGTGACACTACTCGAAGTTGCGCAAAACCGATTCCCATTTCCTGCTGATGGCACAGGCGAGGTACAGCCTCGTGCAGGCCTGATCGACTTGTTGACGTATATCGTACGCCAGCCAATTCCAACGCTGAAAGACGAGCCAGAGCAGGGAATTAGGTGGAGCGACAACTTCAAGGCCTTCATCGACCAATGGTATGGATCCCTTCGTTTAGTGCGTGTTTTAAAAGGGAGGCTGTAAGCTAACATTTTTCGTGATAATTGTTAGTCTGGTGAAGGGAGGGGATAGACGGGCGACACCGTGGCGGATGCTTGAACACCCGTGGATATTAGAGATAAGTAACAAGAAAGTCAACATGGAGTTGTTCCTTTCCACTGTGTGGGATTGGAAGGAATGAAACCCTACTGCAGCAATTGGGTCACCGAAAAACCTGCGGGCAGATATTGCGAGACGGCTGCAATCGCACAAGCTAGAACCTTCAATATCTGGAATGTTTTGGTACACACTCACATGTTTCTTATCGATTTTTACTTTGCTGGCATAAGACCGGTGTTGTGTTTTATACAGCGGAAAACTTCATCTGTGGGAGGTCAAAAGAAAGAGAGAAAAAAAATTAGCCGTGGTATTTCGTTCTCAGACATATAACGCGAAGTCTTTCGTAGGGTAGGGATCCGTAGTTCGTTAGAACTCGCAGCGCGGGGCATTTTCTTTTCTTTTTTTTTTCCCCTTCTTTTTTTTATATCCTTCTCCCTTCCCTTGCTTTTCTGCCATGCTCCTATCTTGAGCGGATTGGATGCACAAAGGCATTTATTTATCGCGATGAAAATATCTAACTAAGGCTGGGAAGTTTATATTTTGGGAAGGGCGGTAGAGTGGTTCGATGGTTGGGAGGAAAGAAGGAGATTTTTATCCCTATATTTTAACTCGAGCGATCCAAAGTTATATTCAAGTGGATGGATGGACGGGCGGAAATCATAGATGGGAATCTCTCCTCATTTTTCTTTTCCTTCTCCTTCCCTCCCTCAATCCTAACAACGGAAACAAAATAAAAAACAACTTAAAAAAAACACAAAATACAGTCAGCTCCGTAGTGGTGTAACAGGCAAAACTCGCTATGCGCAAGGCACCGGTGACAAATTCCGCTGTGAAGAGTTATGTGGGGGGGATAGAATGGGCTTTCATTATCGCCTTTTTCTTCGGGGAAGGGATTGGGAGCGCTCGTTTGTCGAGGAGTTCGCGACGAGTTTTATTTTATTTTTTTTCCCTTTTGCGTTTCACGAATACTGGGGTAGGCAGCGGATGGGGAGGAGGAAGGCCCCTCCACAAGTATTTCTTGGGGTTTTCCGCTGTGTCTTGGGAGCTTTTATTGTCTTGGGGGGGGGGGAATTTCTTGGAGCTGAGAGCTTGGCTGGCCGGCGGAAGGAGACAGAGAGGTGGGGGGGGAACGTCTGGGCAAAGTCTTGGTAAAGTCTTGGAAAAATGTTGGATGGGAGGCTTTTGAGGTGGTGGGGGGGGGAATGTGCCAGCAACGTGCAGCTGCCGGCAACACCCGTTTGTGTAGTACAGCACGGTACGGTACAGAAGTACAGAGCAGAGCAAAAAGGGCGATGCTTGTCTGATGAAGAAAATATCTCGGGACAATGGACGGCTTGGCGGCGTTGCTGCGTGGATGAGGAAGCCCGCCCCGTTTCTGCGTGCGGGGCCTGTTTTGTTTCGTACGGGAGTCGGTGGGCCGGAAGCCTGCCGCGCAGCACAAACGGAGGCGGTCGGTCTCGTGATGCGCCCGGCGACATCCCTCTCGCGCGGCAGAAGGGCAGTAGCAGCAGCAGCAGCAGTAGTAGTAGTAGTAGTAGTAGTAGTAGTAGTAGTAGCAGCAGTTAGTTGGTAACGTCAGCAGTAGTCGTAGTAGTAGTTCGTAGTAGTAGCAGCAGCAGTTATCAGAATACCGCCATCGCTGCTCCTCCCAGCTGGTGGACGTGATCGAGAACGCGCGCCGCCAAGCTCATGCCAAGCTCATGCCAAGCCTCTATCGCCCAAACGAGACTGGGCACACGCACGACCGGGGCTTCGTGTGGATCTGGTGGGTCTGGGGCTTGTGGGAATTCGACTTCCTCTTCGCTTTGTCGTGGTGGCGACCGTGGGATTGGCTGGGACACGCCCCCCTCCCAGCATTATTTATGCCCTGAGTGTTACTTACCCGCCCCGATGCGGTCAAAGCCTGGGCGAACCATCTCGTAACTGGTGTGCTGCCAGAAGACAGATATCGTCCGGAGAGGGGCTGTGCTCTGCTGCCTTTTTGGTGGCCAAGATTCCGCTGCCCATCGTTGCCCTCGCTGGTCTCGGCGCCCCGGCCAATATTGCTGCCCACCCCCGCTGCATTTTTCTCCTCTTCAACTTCTCTCCTTAACACTACTCCAGCAGCCATCTTAACCGCCCCCTCCCAAAGACGCAATCTTGTCCGCCTTCTGCATCAAAACCCGCTGCATCGTGGTTGTCTGCGAGGAGCACTCTTGTTTCATTCTTCCTGTCGCTCTTCGAGCGCCAAGACTGCCGCCCAGTCTCCACTTGTGTGGCCAAGACACCCCGACTACCCGCAAATGTCTGCTCCTGAACAGCAACAGTCTCTCCCTGCTCCTGTCGCCGCCGAGCCTCAGCATGCTACGCAACAGGTAGCAAAGGACGAGCTTCTACAGTGCCAGTGGAGTGGATGTGGAGAGCGCACGTCTACCCCAGAGCAGCTCTATGTGCGTCAGCCTGAATCCCCCGACGCGAGAATTCGCGACCGACGAGCTCGGGCAGAGTCTAATCATAACACAGGACCATATTTGCGAACGCCATGTAGGCCGCAAGAGCACGAATAACTTGAACTTGACCTGCGCTTGGGGCACCTGTCGCACAACAACTGTAAAGCGTGATCATATCACTTCGCACATCCGCGTCCATGTGCCCTTGAAGCCGCACAAGTGCGATTTCTGCGGCAAGGCCTTCAAGCGACCGCAGGATCTCAAAAAACACGTTAAGGTGCGTTGCACGCCAGCTTGCTCTCCCCATCAATGTTGTTGTTTACCTCCAAGAGCCTCCTTCGTCATTGTCTTGGTGCCTTGAACTGATTTCTTGGGTCGTGCCACGCCTTGGCTTGGCACCTCTTCTTTGTCCAGACCCACGCCGATGATTCAATTATCCTTCGATCGCCAGAGCCCGGCAGCAGCAACCGCCGTCGAGGTGGAAACGACCCAAACAGCGGGTATAGGCCTCCGGATGGCCGTAGTACGTTTTACACCCATGCATCTCCAGCAGCTGGCGAGCAAGTTTCTCTAAAAAACCCCACTAACTCTCCTTTGAGCAGTTGTTCACGACCTCCAAGCCCTCGCAGCTACCGCCACGGGCTACACGTATCCAGACACCCACAACGGTGGAGGCGTGGCTTATGGCCACGGCCATCCTGCAGACAGTGGTGCTCACGGCTATTACACGTCCCAGCAGTCCTCGTCGTCTTACGGACCCGTGTACTACGCCGTCAGCCATGGTGGGGATATGAACAATGCAGCGGCCATGGAAACCAGGAAGCGTACCTTTGACGCCATCAATGAGTTTTTCGGAGAAGCGAAACGTCGTTCAATCGACCCGAACTCTTATTCTGATCTTGCGCCCCGTCTCCAAGCGCTCCAAGCAGTGGTCCCTCTCATTGCTAATCACGGTCCTAGCGAATACCAGCCTGGCCAAATGATGGTGGCAGCAGCCAGTAGTGGACCATCCCAACTGCCTCACCCGCACTACGCCTTGCCGATTCCGAATATTAGAACGAAGCGTGAGCTCGTGGACATTGACTCCTTTTTGGATCAAGTATCAAACTCTGTCTACGAAAATTCCAACCATGCTGCGGCCGCCGGTGTACACCAGCCAGGTAGCCATTACACTCCGATTGGAATCAATTACCGCCCAAGCCAATCCCCACCGCAGGCACACCAAGGCCCCAATCATCAAACTGAGTCTTCTTCTCATGCAACCGCGACTACCTCCGGACCTCACCACATGGCAGCTACCACTTCCACGTCCAACCAGGGTACCCCGGCTTTAACGCCACCGTCCACCACGATATCCTACTCATCTACACATTCCCCGACATCTTTGCCATCAATGCATCTCATGTCCCCTCACCCTCGCACAACTGTCGCAAACATGTATCCCAACCTTCCGGCCGTCAGCACCTCCGCTGAGGTCTCCTCTGGATATCCCGCGCCAGCTAGCACCGCACCAACGTCCGCCCTAGGCACCGTGTTTGAGAACGACGAGCGTCGCCGATTCTCTGGTAGTATGCTACAGAAATCCGCTCGCCCGCACAATGACGAGGATATGGATACCTCTGACGACTCCGGATCTCATTCCACTTCCCCATTCCATCAGACGGCACGCAGGAGTAGCGCACACGATTCTCTTGCTCGCAAAGTCAAGAGTGTCGAGATCTCTTCCGCTCTCATCGACCCTGCTCTCTCTGGGCTCGGCTCTCCTACCAGCGTGCAATCGGATACCGCTGATGACGCGCAGGCTGACAAGGCATATGCAATTTGGGTCGAAAACATCCGCGTGGTCGAGGCTCTCAAGCGGCTTGTTGAAGCACGTCTAGCCAATCACGATTACGAAGATGAAGACGAGCAAATGGCCGAACCCGAGATCAAGACTGAAGAGCGCGAGATGACCGAGGCTGAGAAGGATGCAGAGAGTCTCTACCCTGTTCTCCGTGCTGTCGCTGCCGCTTCTTAGGCGATCCCACGTTTCTATGAATGATGAAAATCCCCACGCCTCTCCGTTTTTTTGTTGCAAGTTTCCCCTACTCTTGCGTATCTGGCTTAGTGTAGTGCTACCTACTAAAGTCGATATGATTTAATACTTTGGCGTATACGCGGTTCCCATCGTGCGTGACTTTCTCTTTGTAGCGGGTGGAATACCCACATCGCATGAGCTTCCTTCTGCTATTATCATTCTGCTGCTTGTCAATAGGGAAAAAAGGGGGGTGTTGATTCTAACTCTTTTTTTTTTATTTTAGTATATCAAAAAAAAAAGCACTCGCAAACTTAAGAGTGCGGTGGAACTGCTTTTCATCCGCCTAATTGTTTCCGAGGGCGAGGGTTCAGCTTTTTCTTTTTTTTTCTTTTTTTTTTTTTTTTCCTTCCCCTCCACTTTCACCTTTTTTTATAAAAAAAAGGTTTTTCCTCTCTCTTCTTCTCTCTTTCTCTCTTTTGGGCATACACATTCTCTCTCTCTCACCTCTCTCCGCTGTCCCATTAAAAAAAGAAAAAATAAAGTAAACAAAACAAAAAAAAGAGAAAAAAGCCCTTAAGATTCCACCCCTTTCTTGGTCAAAGAAATTTTAAATAAATAAATAAATAATCCTACTAAAAGCTTCAAAAAAAAGTTTTCGAAAAGGAAGATTAAATCCTCCAAATTTGATTTTAGACTATCTTCTCTCATTGGGGAGGGTTTTTTTTTTTCTTTCCCCCCTTCTCAATTACTATTATTACTACTACTACCAGCCAGCCACCACCATCACCACCACTCCTCGACAGAGGTCTTCCCACATTCCCCAGCGCCTTCCAGCGACAATCCCGCTGGGACCATATTAAACACGCTGTGTAAGTCGCCGCTTTGAGCAGGTAGAAGAAGAAAAAGGGCCTCGACACTTGGCTACAGAAAAAAAGGAGATTGACAGAAGAAGGAAAGGAAAGGAAAGGAAAGGGAAAAGAGCCAACGCATACTCCTCCCCCCCCCCCCCCGAGATGGAGAGCATGATTGATTGATTGATTGCAACGCTAATTGGAACCAAGGAAAGGAAAGGCTTTGCGGCCTTTTTTTTTTGCTCTAATGTGGGGTTTTGGTTCGATTGGACATATGGAGTGGAGTTGTGTGCGTTGAGAACGCATCCCCTTCCCCCCTTCCCCCCTCCCCCCGCAATTAAGCAAGCGGGCAAGTTACATACATACATACATACAAAAAAAAAAAATAAAAAAAAAAAAAACTCGTTTTTTTTTCTTCTCGTATTTGCACAGGCAAAACAAACAAACAAACAAATAAAAACAAACAGACAGACAAACAATACAGCCAAAAAAAGAAATTAATTAATTTTTTGGTGTATAGCATAGCGTAACTTGTGAATAAGATGGTGTAAATTTGGGTGTAGTAGCATAGCGTACTGTGGAGAGTATCGGGGCCGGTGGGTAGGGTGCTCAATGCTCTCGTTCGTGCGTGTCCTATGCGTGTCCTATACTACGGAAAAACGAGGTAAGCTACCCGCGCCAAGAATTCTAGCTAAGTCGCCCCGGGGCTCAGATTCTGCCTCCACAGTACTTATGAACAAGATGGTGTAAATTTGGGTGTAGTAGCATAGCGTAACTTGCAAACACACAAGATGGTGTGTATAAAATTTATATTTGGGGTTTTTTAATTTTTAATTTTATTTTTTTTAGGTTTAGAATTCGCTGGTTTGTTTGTTTATTGGTTGGTTGATTAAACAACAACAACTCTAGCCCCCTGCCCCAGCGCACGTCGTCGTTGGATGGATGGATGGATGGTGGTGGTGCTATTTGTTCCTTTTTTTTTTTTTTTTTTTTTTTTTATAGTAATGGTGTTGGGGTGATGATTATGTGTGATGATGGAGAGATAATAATAGGTATGAGATAGCGAGTGGAGTTTGTTTGTTTGAGATTTGAGATAAGTGAGTATGATGTTTGCTTGAAGATAGATAGTAAGCATGTGTGATTCGGATAGTGAGCATATCTAATTTTTGCATATCTAATCGAGATCGAGATTTGAGACGACAATGACAAAAAGTCACATCTGAGCAAGAAACACAACGAGCATATAATAATAACATGACCGGGGGAGAAAAGGAAAAAAAAAAAAACCTACGTCTTGGGTATTTCCAAAATTTTAAAAGGAAATTTTTTTTTTTTTTTCTTTTCTGGGAAAAAAAACTTTCACCTTAGTTTTATTTTAGTTCTCCTTCCTCTTCCTCCCCCCCCAACCAACCGGCCTAGTTTTAGGAGGGGAAAGAAAAGAAAAAAAGAGAAAAAAAAAAAAAAAAGGGAAAGAAAGAAAGAGAGGAAAATGGTCTACGAATGTACATACATACATACATACATACATACGTACATACCAACCCCCCCCCCAAAACTCTCTCTCGCCAAACGAAAAAACCCCCCGTCCGGTCTTACTCAAAGTATGTACCAGGTTTCGTAGGTTCACCTAATATTTCTAAACAGGGGAGAAAGTAGGGAAAATCCCAAAAAAAATAAATAATATAAAGTTAAGTAAAGTGTTTAGTATACGACCAATGGAGGGGGAATATGTTTGAGTGAGAGTGTTTAAAAAAAAAAAAAGAAAAAAAAAACTCAACTCCGGGTAGTTACTCTTTTTTTTGTGCCGCCCAGGATAGAAATGCTATGATGCGAAAACAAATGAGAAAACCAAGATGGGATGAGCGATGATGGTCCTCGGTCAACAAAATATGGTGTAATATTTTCCTCGTCTCTACTAGAGTCTGAGGTTCGGGTCTGCTAATATCCCGTTCCACGCCTCAACCCCAAACATGTCGTCCGGCGCCTCAGGCCCTCCTCCGCCACAAATGGGCGGCCTCCCCTGAATTGGAAACCCTCCATTTCCACCGTTTGCTAAGTTTGCCCCCCCTCCGACATTATTGCCTCCATTCTGCTTGGACGCATATGAATTTGCCTGCTGGCCTTGAGCTATTAGGTACATGGGGCCTCCGTATAATTGGACTTCGAGACCGTCGTATGACGTTCCTGCAGTGGGGTCATTGGACATGAACATGCCATTGCCATTGCTGTCCCCACCCACAAGCTGGTTGGTTTCCATCGCTTCGTCTACTGTGTAGTGCTGGTTGTTGAGCGTTGTGGTGGGCTGACTCGAATATGAAAAGGGGTCCGTGGGGGGAAATATCATAGTGCTGAGACCCCCAAAGGTGGTTGCATCACCACCTTGAAGTGGGAACATTTGGTAAGGTTGTTGAAGTTGACAGCGGGATTGCTGTAGGTGTGGGGTCCCTGGGCCGGTCACGGAATCTGGTGTTGGTAGTCCCATGATGTCGCCTGAGCCGGTGTCGACATAAAGGCTTTGGGCGTTCTTCTGGAGGTTAGGGTTGAGTATATTACTGTTCCGTAGTGGTGAGGATCGAAATGGTGTAGATTGCCCTAGAGTCTTCAATCCACAGGGGTCGTTGAATGTGGGATATGTGTTCGCGCGCCGTATGTTCTCGCTTTTTCGAACTGATGTATCTGTAGCAATGTGTGTTGTGTTGGGAGAAGGGGATGGTGCCTGCCGTTTCTTCTGAGTAGCTTGCGACCTTTCGCGGCCCCTTCGGGGCCCCTTGGGCAGCTGAGCAAGTAGAGCCTGCATGAGAGGTGAATATTTGGATTCGCGAGCGTCTCTAGCTTGGTATTCCAGGAAAAGACGAGACTCACGTTTAATGTCTGTGTGCAACGATCCGCCGCCTGACTTCTTTTTGCAAAACTGGCAAGCGTGTCTCTACCGTCGGTGACGTCCTTTAGAATTAATGCATAGGATGGGTCGTTCTCATTTTCCAAGGTAAAGAAAACGAGCGATAGTATGGCGAACAATGTCGTATACATTGTAAACCAGTAGGCCCCGTTCAAGAGCCCACGCTTCTTCATTTCCTCCGTCACGTGAACTATATTGCGAGATACTCGAACGCAAGCTAGGGCACAGGCATATGATCTCTTGTCGACAGGGTTTGAGGTGCCGTTGGGTGATATGTAATGAAGGAATGGCCTATAGAGGACTAATTGTACATGCGCATGAGCCATCTGGAGCAGAAGCTTGACCCTAAATTATGTTAGGCTCTGGGCTTTGTAGTAAAATTCTCCGCGAGTTGCTATACTTGGACTTACCTGACGTATTTTTGTGGGCAATCATTGTCCGGCCTGAGCTCCCTAGGCAGGTGTTTCTCCCAGTCTTGTAAATCTGCCTCTATCTCCCGTATCCTAGCGTGACTCACCTTGTAAGTCTGCCTAGATCTTCCGTATTCCATCCCCTTTATAGGATAGATGTACTTGACAACCTTTGCCAGGATTCTCATGATTCGAATATGCGCGTTACCAGCCGCAATCATTGATAGCTGCCCTTCTGGCATTGGCGATATTCTATCCTTCGTGATGTATTCGTCATCCACCTCTTCCGGCAGCTCCTGGTCGATGTCCTCATCATTAATGGTTTTTGGCAAGCCGAGCAAGGCGCTGATGTACGTGTCCATTTTTCGTACAACCCAAAATATCCTCTTCCGTGTTTCACGAACAATCGGGTTGAAGTCCATGGATACACAGCGGTGCAACCCCATCCGAAGCGAAGACGTCAACGCGATTCCAACAAATGAGTAGCAAGTGGCCATCTTCGCCGAACACTGTAGGAAAATTATCATGAACAGGACTGTCTGCAGTGCCGTCAAGTCGCGACAGTCCGTAATATCGATCATATTTCGAGCCGCCTTGAAATACTTGAAGCTATGAACAATTAGTACGTGCTTACCCCCTTCTTGGAGAAGACGCTCACCCCTCATCTATAGCGCTCTCGAAACTGGGATTCTCCGGATTGTTCTGTTCGCCCTTAACAAACAGAGTGCCTACGGCTAACACGACATACAACAGTGGGAGGAACCTGTTCTCAGCGTCGCCATATCTATCCGACGGTATGTTGTATATGCGATCCAGCATGTATGTAAATGTGGGTTTGTGTACAAACCGCAGGAGCGCGCATGCATCCTCGATACAATTGTCGACAAGCTCATTAGCAACCTCTCTTGGAGGGAGGTCAGAAGTATCCGGGAAGTTTGGAAATGACAGAGGATCCCCTGAACCATGTTTTGGCAAATCGAAAACACTTTTTAGTGGTGGGCGTCTAAATATCTGTAGGGTGTTCGCATTACTGGTGTCTGGTCCAAGGAGAGTTCCAAACTGCTCCCGCATGCGCTCCAGGAATGTGAATCCAGATGAATGGCCATGATAGTCTACGTGGCCTTGGTCGTCGACGTCTAGCCGGCCTGTTGCTTCCACCATTGACTCTAGGAGAGACTCTTGCTCGTCCTCATCAGATTGCGGATCCTCAAGTTCTTCGCCAAGCGGGTCATGTTTGATTTGTGGGGCATGAGCATCAAGCTGGGCAGGGATATGAGTTGGCTGTATTGCGCCAAAGTCGATATTTGGATCCGATAGGTCTATGCTTGGCAAGAATGTCTTTAGGAGCGATTCGGCCCGCTGCAACCTGTTCTCGAGAGCTTCAATATACTGAGGCGCGGGGTTTCTCCTCCTATTCGAAGGCTGGTCGTACGTGCAATCTGAATCCCATCAGATGATTCGCCGGATGCCGTGGAAGCATTTGAATTGGCTTGCTTACCATAGCTATAGACTGTGCAGTGCGTACACGGTTGTTTCCCGTCGCATTTGATTTTTTTCCGACGGCATTCATCGCATGCTCTCGTGACGCGTCGTCTCTTTTGCATCGGTGCGGAGGCCCTTGGTGGGCTAGCAGGCGATCCACCGCTACTTGCCAATTGAGCTGGGGCGCTGTGTGGGAGCCATTGCGCCGGCGGCAGGTTGGACTCGTCGTCGAAAGACTCCGGGGAGGTTGTCATTGTCTGTAGATGGTTGTTGGGCCCGGGTCCACGCCCAACAGCAGATTGACTTTGAGGATGACGAAGCTCGGAATGTGGTGCGGCAGCACGCCCAATGGTTTGTAGGGCGCACCAGCGATGCCGTTGGCCCCGTTTCCTGGCGGGGGGAGTCACAGAGCACAGGACCACGGGGCCACAGGGCCTCTGCAAAGCGATGGGACGGAGCCAAGGGCTTCTACAGTCCGGGATGGCGTATACCTGGGTCGCAGTTGATGTCTACAGAGCACAGAGCGTCGCTTATCTGCGAGTGTCTATCCACGAAGTGCCTATCCACGACCAGATTCCCCAGCCCTTGCCCCTGGGACGGCGGTTTTGGCATTGGACGTCCGTGGGCTTGCGGGCGAGCCTGGCACTCGACTCTACGCCTGGGGAGGCTGTGGGTCACGGGTCTCGATTAGAGATGCGGGCCTATGGGATTTCCAGAGGCTTTTGTTCCTCACCATGTATGATCGGGCTTTAAAAGTAGCGAGGCTCCGGGTGCGCGTTTGTTTCCCTGTGACGCGGCCACCGCCTGGCTCGCTGCCAGCAGCTTTCCGTCTATCGTGCTGCGAAGCCGAGCCGCCCGCGCCCGGGACATGTACCTGTACAGTGGCGGGCTCTCGTGGTGTCGAGTGGGTCAAGTACCGTGCTGCTTGGGCTCTCATGGCTTCGGCATCGCTGGAAAGAGCTCACGCGAAACCAAGCTTTCTATCCTTGTAGCCAGTGGCCGTATCGATTGGCTGGGCCGGTGGGACCCGGCGATGGAACAGGCAATGTTCCGCGATTGTCTCCGCACTAATGCAGACGTCACGTTGCTGGAAGCCGGCCTTTGTTCGAGAAAGCGGCGGTCTTCAGGCCTTGTCTCTCTACACGCTCTCTTCATAGCACGTAGTTATATTGTACGCTGTACAACATATGTATACACTCACTCCTTTGCGCGGCCACCAACAGTGCCCAGTACAGAGACAGAATACAGGAATGCAAGTGTATTCTCCAAACTGGGTCGGTCGGTGTGGTGATTGGATTGGGCATTCCTATTCCTGGCTTTCCTACGCCGCCTGCGTCGTTGCTTTGCCGCTCCCGAGCTGGACGGCGCGCCATGCCTTGCGATCTGAGGGTGGTGTTGTGTTGGACAGCAGCCACGAAACGTGCTCAGTCGAAACCCAGCACAACACTGTTATGTATGTAATGTAGACATGTATGCATGCGGCGTACATACAATATACATCCCATACACAAAGACTACTTGGTATCGGCGTTTTTGCGTTCTTTTCTACGCACTTGAATGCACATACACCGTAGATGTCGGCTGTTGAGAGAGTCTTTGCGTTTTGTTGAGCCTCCTACATACGACCAACAGACTTGGGCGGTTGCTGTAATCTCGTGATCCGGCACAGGGTCCAATTCTTTCAACATCCTGCGTAGTACTCTACGGGGGCTAGGGCCATCTTTCGGAATTCGCGTTGGAGGCGGGCTAGAGACATCCATAGCCGGCAGACTGTCTGGTTGGGTCTTCTCCACAGCACCGTTTTCGTGGTGTTTTGGCCCCAGTCCATTGACCAACAGTGTAGGGGAGTATCGTCGTTACACCAACACCCTTTTGGGAACAAACACTGTCGCTGTTGTTGGCGGTGCTCCCTCCCGCTCCGTGGGCTTCTGCTCCAGGCGCTCTGGCACTCTGTCCTACCGGCCGCCCTGCATCCTGCGTCTTGCACCTTGAATCTGCGTTTTTCCTCTAGCAGAGACTCATCATACTTCTAAGTCGGGCCTAGATTGCTGGCTTGGCACGATTCCGCCTTCGCGTAAACAGCAGCGCGTCTGTTCAAATCTCGCATTCCAACCTCCGCAGTTGACCAGAAACCAACGCGCAACATCCGTTACCCTTCCTGGACGCTCCCACGAGATCGGCGTTAGCCATTACAGACTGTGCCGTTTATGCTGCGGTCTTGACCGGCGATCCATACGAGGTGCTTCTAGGAGCTTGTTCTGCTTGGAAAGGTGAAGTCACCCGCACTTTCACTAGCCCACTACAAACCTCCCTCTATTAGGTACGGGCAGGTCCACGCTTGCCCAGCAGATTGGCCAATTCACCCCTTGTTAGCGTCGGCCCAAGGGAATCAGACCCTTTGTCCTCCCTGTCTGCTGACGGGCACTTGCTGTTAGGTACGTTTGGAAACTGTGTGTCGACTTCTGCATGATGCCGGTTTCGTCGCATCGCCGAATCCGTGCTCGACGTGATCTCGACACTGGCGACAATTCGGATGCAGACATGCCTGATTCGTCCCCGACTCGACCTGCGAAGAAGAAGAGAAAGGTACGTATATCTAGATAAGACTTTCCTTGGTCTTTGTTATGCTGCGTTTGGGTGCCACTTTAGGCCAATGAGCTAATATTCCTTACTTAGACCGATCCCTCTTCGTCTGCTCATGCGGCTACTGACCAGAATGAAGCTGGACTCTCGCGAGACCAAGTTGACAATACAGTTATTGCTACCCTAGCATTGCCGAAGTACGAAGTGATGGTATCGGTCGAACATGCTAACGATAAGAACGCACGGGAGCATAAAGATGGGGTTCAGGCATATGCAAAATTAGCTGGAAGGGACTGGACATACTACGTGAAGAGATTGAAAGTTAATATAGGACGGCCACCGGATCCTGTGCGTCCTAGCAATGTCGACGGCGCTCATTCGAGTCCACAACCGGCGACCGCCCTCGGGGATGTTGTTGATATTGACTTGGGTCCGAACAAGCTAGTTTCTAGGCAACACGCTACGATTGAGTACGACATGGATGGAAGCAGAAACTGGCAGATTCTTGTGAATGGCAGAAATGGAGTTAGATTGGATGAGTTACTTTTGAAGCGGGGTGCGCGAGCCGACTTGTCAAGTGGGAATGTTCTAGAGATAGGCGGGACCCAGATGATGTTCGTGCTTCCTGATGAGGAGCCTCATATTCATCCGATATTTCTTGAGCGGGCAAACTTGTTACCGGCTGAGCAGGAGGATGGACTCCCGATCAATGAGCACTCTTTCCTCGATTCTTCACAGAACCTCAAGTCCTCATCTCAGCAGATCCCTATCGGCAATCCAAATGCGTTTTCAGCGCCTGTGCCACTAGCCCCAGCCCCCCCAGATTACAAGCGCCTTAGTACCCCGTCGAGCCCACATGCTGGCGACTCCAAGAGGTCGAAACAATCGCCTGCATACGGCCGTGGTCTACTGTTGGAAACGACTGAGAATGTCGACTGGAGCCTCGATTCGTCCAAGGACCTGAAACCTCCTTATAGCTATGCTACAATGATTGGGCAGGCAATACTGGCTAGCGAGGAGGAAAAACTGACCCTGAATATGATCTACACATGGATTCAAGAGAAGTATGCGTTTTATAGACATTCGACATCTGGTTGGCAGGTACGTAGAAGCGGACAAGACTTCGATAACAGAATCAAAGGTTAACCTATGGGCAGAACTCCATCCGACATAACCTGTCGCTGAATAAGGCTTTCCAAAAGATTCCCCGCCGCACTGATGAGCCCGGTAAAGGAATGAAGTGGCAGATTGTTCCGGAATTTAAGGACGAATTCACCAAGCGTATTAAAAAACCTGCGGCCAAAGGTACCGGTCGAAGTTCTTCGGCGCCCAACTCGCCGGCCACAAAAGAACCCTCTTCAGTTTTACTTGGTGGTAGTCAGGGAGGAATACCCATAGACATGGATGTCAGTCTTGACGCGGTTGAATCAAGTGACCGCCTGAAGTACTCGCCTGGTTCAACTACACCTCCGCCGTTAAGTTCGTATCCTGTATCGGCGAGGGTTGCCTGGACACCCGATAGAGGTTCACGTCAGCCACTACGCACTACGGGTGTAGGTTTAAATGATGAAGACGGACCAGATAGCCCCCAGGACGACAGTCCGCTTCCAGCTGCTCGCTCAAATCCTATGGTTGGCGCATACGGTATGTCAGAAACCGCGCAAGGTTCCCCACCTACGATTTCGTCCTCTGCGTATATGGAAGATAGCAACTCTTTAACCACACCCGCTCCCCGTAAGCACGCCCCGAGATTGGCACCGCCATCTACGCAGCAATTACCTTCTAAATTCATGCCCACTAGTTCTCCAGCACCCTTCTGGAAGTATCTAGACTACGGCCAGAGTACGCCTGCGAGGCCAATGGCAGACCTGAGTCCCTTTAAAAGCGCCGGGGGAAGTGCTCCACAGAGCAGCAGTCCGCCTGCACCAGTTGGACGGAGAAATTCTGCGAGTCCGTCGAAGTTAGGGGGTGGGAGAATTTTTGCAGATGCGCAGAAGAAAGATGCGAATATCGATCAGGATGATACGGGTGAAGATGGGGATGAAGGGATGGGCGACTTGCCAGGGATTGATCTTGCGAGGTGAGTGCTCTTGTTTTTGCCGAGATTCATGATCTAGTCGCTGATTATTATATGGGCGGAAATTAGGGGTTTCGAGAAGATTGGGACTTTCCACGCTAGCCTTACGAATGCCAGTGCCTGAGCATGACGAGACATTTCAAGGAGCTAGGAGCTTGCCCCCATCCCTTCAAAACTGCCCCATCCCATCCCGCCTCACACCTCACCCGTGTGTGCAGCTCCCTACCCCCTTGTACAGCACCAGTACGGTTCTTCGCATAATTTCCTTCTTCCACCTCTCATCCCATAGCACCCCTCTACCTGTACGACACCACATGTCTGTTCATGTGACAATAGAGACATCAGCTTGACACTCTGTTGGACTATCAGCGTCAGTAGTGGCACCTTTTGCATTTTCTCTTTTCTCCCCCTTGTCTTGTTTTCTTTCCGCTCTGGGGCTTTCTATTCTCTGCTTTTTTTTTTTTTCTTGTTTCTTTCTCTTGCTACATACCAGTTGGGTGGCTACTTGTGCCTCTCCTTCTCTTCACCCCCCAAAAAAACAGCCAAAAACACTAAATAGCTTTTTGCCGAACGATTTTGAACCAAAGTCTCCTAGGCATCCTGCTATTTT
The DNA here is from genome assembly GCA_021527025.2 of Geoglossum cookeanum. Lineage (NCBI taxonomy): Eukaryota > Fungi > Ascomycota > Geoglossomycetes > Geoglossales > Geoglossaceae > Geoglossum > Geoglossum cookeanum. Next base: position 137,656 of record JAJDFF020000014.1, read on the forward strand.
GTTCCTTTTTTTCTTTCTTCAAACAAACCACAATGGCGCTAGGGCGGGAATATGATCAGGGAATTAAAAAAACGAAATCTGTTTTTCTTTTTCTTTTTTTCTTCTCCTTTTGTCGGTGTTTCCTTCCGTCTAAATTTTGTTCCTTTCTTTTTTATTTGGCTTTGGCTACTACTTCATAAAAACAAAAGAATAAGACATAAAAATCGGGAAAAACACCCTCTTTTCCTTGCTTACCATAGTAGATGAAAAAAAAAATTTGAAGAAAAAGAAAGCCAAACATTCCCCGAAAATGCTAACCTCGGGATTTTTCAAAATCTGGGTCTGGGCTAGCACTTCTTTCTGAGCTGGCTTGCATGGGAAATCGCCGAGGAGATATCAACCGTTATTTCGAAAAGCAACCCCCAAGTGACCCGCTGGCTGGCCTACTTATAACTACGTGTAAACTATACTGGTCGAGGCTGACATTGTTCTCTCCCCGCCTTGGTACGGTAACGGCTGTTACAATAAGGATGTCGGGTCATCCACTAAATTCAGAGGCGTTCCTCCCCATTGCGCACCTTCTGTCGAGTTGTTATTTCCATGGCTCTTTTGCCTCCTCTTTTGCCAATTCTTCTGCCCGTTCCTTTGTCCACCTTCCCGTCCGTACTTCTGTCCAATCTTTGGCCCGTCCTCCCGTCCGTTCCTCTGTTCATTCTTCTTTCCGTTCTCCCGCCAATTTCTATTCCCGTTCTTTCCACTGTTCCCCCCAATTCCCCCATCCCCATTCCCCCCAGCCTTCCCTGGTGAACCTCCGTTCTTAACCCATGACGACTTCTCAGGAAGCCCACCGTCGCTGCCCTCACCCCCACTGCTCCACCCCTCGCCCAACTCCATAGCTCTCTCTACCGCTTCTTTGGCAGCCTCGCCGACCCGCTTCCTCTGCTCCTCGGCCCAATCCATGTCTTTGTCGGTTGTTGCCTTGATGGTGAGAGCCAACATGGCTTGCAGCGTATACGCCGCGTCGTTACCCGCATTATGCAGATTCCAGCCCATGATATCAAGGTCAGCGAGGACAGCACCTAGGCTACGGGGGTTTTGCTCGCGCTTTAAAAAACGATACATGGTGCTCGTGTCAAGAATCTCGATAAGGTTAGATAGATTGAGCGGGTTGTAGCCAAGGAGCTTGAGGTAATCAATGTCGCCGCAAACGTCGTGACCTAGGAGAATGATATTTCGTGGGAGGGGGTCTTGTGGCGAAAAGCGAAAACACTCCGCAACGACGTGAGGTGCCTCCTCCAGAGTCACCCATTCGCTGTCACCGAACTCAAACCGTTCGGCGCATCCTATGACGAAATCCTTGTTGCGTAAATGCGCATGATCCCTAACCCTCAAATGTCGGGTTTGGATCTTCTTCATCCACTCGCTTCCGCCTTCCCCGGGCGGAACACCATTCAGGTCCTTCGTATCCAAGACGGATATGCCAATTTCGGTGATTTTCTTATGATCTCGCTCAAAAGATTCAACATCGACAGAGGTAAACACCACAGAGCCCTCCATTGGATAAGGTGCTGGTGACATGACGTCCAGGGGGGGACGACCCACCTCGAGCTCCTGTCGAAAGACCTGCTCGAGCTCTGCGCGCTCCTGGCGTTGCCTTAGGCCAAGATAACGCTGAGTTCGTTTGATCTGTTTTCCCCATCCCCGTTGCCTCTCAGCTCGTTCTTTCTGCTTTTTTGCTTTTCCAGCCTTGGTTTTGTTCTTTGTCGCCTCATGGGCGAGTTCCATTATCGCCTTGAAGGCAGCTAGAGTCCGCTCGCTAGGCGGAGGACTAGATATTTCGTCATTTGGTTTAAATGTGGCTGGTGGGACTTCGTTCTCTAAGCGCTGAAAGTCGTCTCGGCAGGCTGATTTTCCTAGGTAGCGGGGTCTGAGAGTGAGGTCCATCTCGGAGAAACAAACCTGGAAACCGTAGTCGTCCGATCTAGGAGGAATTTTTAATGAAGGGCGGGTTTCCTTATTGATGACTTCGAAGAACGATAGCACCTCAACTAGTGAGAGAAGAAGTAGAGGTTTGGGTGAGATATCTGACGGTGGGTGAATATAGAAGCTGTCTCACAAAGCCTCATTAGTTCTCTATGAATTCTAGGGCTCATTTAACGTGAGCTGGGTGGTGAGCGTAGTTGACAGAGGAGAGCACCGAGAAGGTGTTTCAATTGCAGTGAGTAAGAAACAGGCAGAGGATTGTGTTTCTACGTATGGAGCAAGACTAGCGAGCGGGCTTTGCAAGCGGCAAAAGAGGAAATAAATGACGACCGGATTCGTTACAGAAAGGGTTTATTACGAAATTAGAAGAAACTTGAGTGCCTAGTTGCTTCGAGGGGGCATGATGAGAGATAAGGGCAACTCGACTGCAAAGTGAATAGGCTAGGAGAGCAGCCTGCTGAAGTAGAGAAAGTAGGGGCAGTGACTAACATGTTCCAGCTCCTTTCAAAGAACTTTCCCCCTGCGAAGAATGAGCTTGCAACAGCATCCTGCAGGGCCTTGTTGTGAATGTGTTTGTACGGATACTTGCTTACTGCCTGGACTGGACAGAATGATAGTTCCGGGGGTGCGGGCTGGCCCAGTTTGATGTATGAAGGGTGTAAGCTCGTCGGACATACCTTCGTCCCAGCCTCGGCGACTGAGGATAGCAACTTGGTTTCTTGGGCAAAGCTTCCTTCGCCACCAAGAGGGGTATCCGCTAGCCATACGGCAGTTGGTTTGTTCAGCTCGTTTTGTAGGGACGTCTTGGAGTTTTGTGAGTCAGTTTTGGCGACTCTTGTTGTTGTTGATGCTAGGGAGACGCCCCCAGTAGGTGACTCGAAGATTCCGCCACTGAGAAGCCTGAACTTTTCTTCTTTGGTGAGCGTCATGACTGAGACTGAAGACTGCTAGCAGTCTTACGCCGTCTTTTGGAAGGCCGTGTGCTACGGGTGAGAGCACGGTTTGGAGGACGAGTCTCTGTGAAGGCGCACACTGCCTCGATACCGCTGCTGGCGAAGTGTAGTAGAAAGGCCAGAGAGCCTCTATTGAAACGCAGGTGCAGGGAGAGATCTATCTGTGGTTGTGTTAATTGTTCTCGCGTTGACCAGTGAAGCAGGTACTCCAAAATGGGTTTAGCGCAATGATCACACCCGAGACGTCGCTTCTTGCGTTAATGTTCGTGAGATCGGTATCAGAACAGCAAGACAGCTCCAAGCTCCTGGGGAAGTCGTCTGTATCACGACTGCGACGTGCTTAAAGGACGCCTCCAGCAGTTGGCTGGGTTAGGCGTCATGTCCGACGCGTTGAGCGAGATCGCCGTACAGGTACCCTCAGATCCTGATGCGCAGGCAACGGTCACTGATTTTATGGACTGTAAGTGAATATGTTTCTCCTACCCCTACAATATATCCCCTATGCTAGCGCCAAATAAACGGGAGAGATTGCGCTAACTTGTTGCTTGCGGTGGTAGATACTGAATACCTTCCCTCCGATCTTATTCGCTCTCTGACGCTCATCCGCAAGCTTGACGACTCCTACACGCAGTCTACCGCAGACCTCCACGAGCTAACCAAACGATATGGACTACTACCCGCACAGCCTGCTGAGGGTAGGTATGACCCTAGGAAACTGCGCGCCCAGATATCTCACCATCTCAATCGCGCTATCGGCGCCCGTGAGTCTTCATACGCCGAAGCCTCCCGTCTCTATGATGTTGTAGACCGCCACTTCAACCGCCTTACAAGTATCATAACTAAGCTCCAAGCTCTCCCACTACCCCCATCGCGGGATCCTACACCTGTCCCCCAGCCGGTCAAGTCTCCACAGGCCAATCGCAGCAGAGGACGAAAGATAGACACAGACGTAACGCCTGGACCGCGCATTACGCTCCGTCTGGATGGTGCCCGCACCGGCTCTGGTTCTGGTAGACCACCAGGCACGATTAGTAGACTCAAGAGCCGCAACCGGCGAATCACGATCCCAGGCGAGGTACTGCCACCGCCAAATCCTGATTCTCCACCCCCCAGTACAGAGTCCGACTGGGAATCTGAACCTCGATCCCCAATTCCCATACCAACCTCTCGTGTCGGAGTACCGTCCCGTAGAAGGGACAGATCAGGAAGGGTTAGGATACCCAAGCTTCCTAAGGCCGATAGAATCAAGGCACCGAAACCTCCTCGCGGGCGCCGACCGGCAGGTGCCATGGGGACGAATGCTCATAGTTCTGTCGCTGGCATATCGTCGAGCAATGCGCTTGCACTTCTCAACCCTCCACCTGAGAATGCAGTGGCAGGAAGTGAAGATGCGCCATGGCTGAAGCTTACTCCGTACGAGCTTGCCCGTCTGCGGAAGCGCATGAAGAAAAATGCCGTCTGGCAGCCCAGCGATACGATGATTGCTAGGGAGCTCAAGTCCTTGGGGCGGGGTGTTGAAGCTTGGCGTGCGGCGAAAGCCAAAGCCGAATCTGCTGGCGAACCATTCCCGTCTGGAGATGGCGCAACCATTGAAGGCGCCGATGGCGATGGCAGTGGAATTGGGGGAAAGAAGCCGCTTGCTGAAGGAGAAATCCGTCCGGATGCACTTGGGATCGATGAAGTTCAGTTGAGCAACCGGGGCATGAAGCTTAACCAGGCAAAGAAGATGAAGAAGGAAGCGATGGCGAGGGCTGCAGCTGAGGAAGCTGCAGCTCAAGCGGAACTTGCGGCCAAGCGGTTGGCTGAGGCTGGACGAGGTTTTCGCGGTATCTTTGCCGAGAGTAATAACGATATTGATGAGAGCGTCACGGTTGGCGGCGCGCTGAAGGAGAGGGACACCGAGAAGTCAAAGCTAAGCAGGAAGAAGAAGCCAGAAGAGCCAGCCAAGCCAACAATCGATGCCGAGACAATCAAGTCCGAAGCTGATCCTCAGGCGGCCAAGGCAAAGAAACGCAAACGCGAGACTCCAGCTCCTATCACCACATCTATCACGTCAATTACTACAGTGCCACTGGCTGCCCCCGGCCCTTCTTCTGCATCGGCTACTACAACGCCAGTGCTCCCTCTCTCCCCATCGCAGCCCAAGAAGGCGGCGAACAACCATAATCACCGCCGGCAAGCTTCTGTAGTGACTGCGCCAACTTCTCCCCCACCTCCGCCATCTCGACCCCGCTCTCGTGGCGTTGCCGCCAGCGCTGAGCCTCCACCTACAGCCTCATCAATCGGTAAGGATCGCCCACGGCGTGCATCCACGGCTAGCGTCGCGGCCACCCCGCAGCCCGTTCCTGCTAGACGTAGACGGGGCAAGCTTCCAGCGCCAGGGCCGGTTACAGCAAGTGGAGATGGCGGAACCACCCTAAGTGTCGGCAAGCGAAAAGCGGCCCCCAGGAAGCGAGCAGGCAAAAAACCAAAAAGCCCAGAAGATGAGAAAGTTGAGGATATAGGTGGGCTTGGAGCTGAAGTTCCGGGCGATGAGGAAGAGGATATGGAGATTGACCCGAACGAACCTACGTATTGCCTTTGTGACAGGGTGAGCTTTGGGTTGATGGTTATGTGCGAGAACACAGATGTAAGCCCCACCTTCCCTCCCCATTTCTGGGCCTGCTTAGGGAATCTGTATCTTTGATGGAGAGGAGCTCATAGTCCTTGCGAATGCAGTGCGAGAAGGAATGGTTTCATCTAGAATGTGTGGGCTTGACGGAGCCGCCAGGGAAGACGACGAAGTGGTACTGTCCACCTTGTAAGGAAGCGTTGGGGAAGGGTGGTGGGGCTGGTTTGGCGAGGAAGAAGAGGAGGGTCTGAAGCGCGGTGTTGTGGCTGTCAGCCCCCGCGCCCCCCCTTCCCCCCCCCCATTTTTTTTTTCTTCTCCTTTAGCTCTCCCTAACTTGTGGGGCTCTGGCCCTAAATATGCTGTCGGGAGGGAGGAAGGGAGGGAGGGAAAGAAAGGAGAATCTGAGGCTTTTCAGTGACTACGAAAAGAAAAAGGAAAAAAAAAAAAATATAGAACCCTAGCGTCATTTTTTCGGTTCCTCATGATACCTACTTCTTCTTTAATGAATTGACTACTCTTTCCCTCCCCTCCCCCCCCTTTTAATTTTTTGTTATAAAACAGCCCTATTGGGCCTTTTTTTTTTTTTTTTTTTTTCTTCTTTTGGGGGAGGGGGAGGGGTGTATAGTATAGGGTACAAGTACATACAACCAGGTCAGGTCAAAGTCTAGCCGGGTGGGGGGTTTGTATCAAACACATGTCGCCGTCAATGTATACCCACTCACACCTCTCACATACACACACACACACACACTCTCTCTCTCTCTCTCTCTCTCTTCTCTCATCTCCTAGCTTTTTTGGGGCGGGGTTAGGGTTTGGTGCGAGGGAGAGTTTCTTTGCATTTCCCCCCCAAAGCGTTCTTTTTTTTTTTTTTTTTTTCTGGCGGGGAAAACACGGGGCGCGTGTGTGATGTTAGCGCGAATGCGGAGGTTGTTGTTGTTGTTGTTGTTGGTGGGGCGGTGGTCGTGGTGGTCGTGGTGTTTTTTTTTTGTGTGAAAAGTTTAATAATAAATAAAATAAAATAAAAATTGAAAAATTGAAGAAAAATAAAATAAAATAAAATACTGGGGTTGTGTTGTTAGTGGGGATATGGTTTTTTTTATTTTTTATTTTTTTATTTTTTTATTTTTTTATTTTGGTCCCCTTGGTTAGAGAGTGTGTATGGATTGAGAGATTAGAGATTAGAGATTGGGTGGTGGGGGGGGGTGTGTGGTACGTACATACATAGCAGTTCTTCCGTAGCATGCGCAGCAGCAGCAGGCGGATGACAAGAGTAAAGGTTGATAAGGTTGGTTAGTTACTTAGTTAGCTAGCCATCCAGCCAGCCAGCCAGCCAGTTAGCTAATTGGTTGGTTAGTTCCGCACCCGGGTCTACAGCAGAGTACTAACTAGTACATACGCTGTACTTGTGCTTGTACTCTCTCTCTTCTAGGGGCGTACAAGTACAAGACAAGACGGGGTCCTACGCCTAATAGTAAGTCGTGTGCTATTTGGTTTTTTGCGCCGCGGGGGGAAACCTGGCGGTTCCGACCGCGAGGAGGAGAAGAAACCCTCCTTCGCCTCCGCTCAGCCTTCCTGCTCGCTCCTCGAAGTACTGTACTGTACCTCCCTGCCTGCCTGATTCCATCCTCCCCCAGCGCCAGGTTCCGTGTCCTCAATTTCCCCCTATCCCCGACCCGTGGCTTTTTTTATTTTATTTTTTTTCTATATATTTTATTTTTCTTTTCGCCTTTCTCCACCCGCTCGGTTTCAGCGCTGGGCTTTTATTAGACTCGCTCGATATTCTAGAGCGTGTTTTTTTACTCGCCATCCGTGCCCCGACATTACGTGCAAATACATACATACATACGCTGGTAAACTAAGACTAATGTGCCGGTTCACGTCATACCCTATTCCTTCTAGTTGGAGGGGAAGGGTAATTAGCCACACAACGCGAGTAGACGCGCCCATTTCGCGATGAGCGGTTGGGGTCTGGCTGGGGAGGGGGTTTTTGGTTGGCTAGGACTGACAACATCGCACTCCGTCCACCTAGGCGGATCGTTCGACTCGGAACCTGATTGATGATTTGGCAGGTTTATCTAGCTTATCTCCCCGTTTGATCGGCGCTCGTTCAGCGCCGACAGCATGAACACTGTGAGTTGGCAGTACAGTGGAGCTGGCAAGTCGCTGCGGGGGAGCATGACCGACCAGAAACACTCCCAGTGTCATCAGCGGAATGCCCCCATTCCTGCCCTTGGGTGGCTTGCACGTGTAGCTGGAACAAGCTTCGCAGCTGGCAAAGGGCTGGAGCAGATCTCTTGTCCGATGAGGGCAAGCCGCACCAGCGAACCCTACCAGGCTCTGTAACGAGCGGGATATCCCGGGGCAGCATTGTCTTGCGTGTGCAAGTACAAGCATACTATGCACTCCGTACTACGATGGTACGCCCTCTGTGCTATGGCAGAGTACTCGTACATGGTAGGTGTAGACTGGCAGTAGTACTCTACTCGACACCCGACTCGGCTGGGACTAACGGGTGATGAGACACACACACGATGCCTCTGGAACCACACCGGCCAATGGCTGCAACTCCCGTAGCAGCGGTTCATCTCCCAGTATTTGCTGTATCGCCGAAACGCACAAGCTCCATTTCCTATCGCTGTGGCCGCCAAGAACAGCCAATAAGCCCACTGCCCCTGTCCATCCCCTCCTGTCCTATCGCGGCCCGACCAGGCAAATTGAGCCGCCGCCAGATGAGCAGCTGCAGTGGTCGCTGCAAGGGCGAGAGGAAAGGGGCCGCCCCGGGGAGCGATGATTCGTGCGGGCGGCTTCCTGCCCAGTTGGTGTCTGTACCTGCATTAGCCGGCAGCCAGCGGTGCCTGAGCTCGGCCAGGAGCTTTGCCCCAGCGCTCAGCGTGTGCTTGCTTGCTTGCTTACCTGGTGCTCTGCTTGTTTTTTCTGGCGAAATTGATGCCAATCGGTAGGACAGCGGGTTGGCCGGGCACCAGCCCAGCCTAACCCAATGGAATGTGCGGTTGTTGGCGGTTTGCTCGCCGGCGTTTGGCTGCGAAACATCATTTCCCTCCCGCCTTTGCTTGTGCGCCAGATGCAGAGGCATGGGTCGTCGGCCAGTACGCCAGAAAGGGGGGGAGAGAGAGGACTGTGAATGGCGAAGGGCGCTGGTGCTGCTCCAAGAGCAGCGAGGTGTTAATCTCAGGGCAACGTATAAGTGCCTCCCCCGACCCCAAGTGCTCCCTTCTTCTTCTTTTCCTCCCACAACTCCAACAGTCTTCCAATCGCAAATATATTCCTGTTGCTACTCTCGACTTCGGTCACTTACACTCTTTTTTTTCTAACTACAGACACTCGTTCGAGTCTACCTTAATTTCCACCTCGCCCTTACCTTGAAACTTTTAGAGACTTCTCTTCAATCTTCAAATCAAGGAAAATGCGTTTCTCCGCTGCCGCCGCTGCTCTGTTCGCTGGTGTTGCCTTGGCTGCTCCTGGTAGGTTCAACTCGCAAGAATTGTGGAGTATGCCCAAGCTTACGATCCGTAGCTGAATATGCTACCGCCTACACAACTGATGTCGTGACCGTCACCTCTTGCGCCCCAAGTGTCACCGACTGCCCAGCTCACTCTACTATCACCTACACTACCTCCGCGCCAGTGACCACCAAGGCGCCAGAGTACACCACGTCGACTGTCTATACCACCAAGTTGGTTACAATCACCAGCTGTGCTCCCACAGTCACCTACTGCCCGGCTCACTCTACCGTCGTTGTTACCTCGACCATTGCTCTCTCCACCACAGTCTGCCCAGTAGAATCTGTTACATACACAAGCACCCCGGTTGCCACTTACTCGACCTCCACGTATGTTCCCACCTACGTTCCCACGTACACCAGCTCCAGCATCTACTACCCGGTGCCGACATACACTGTCCTCACCATCAGCAGCTGTGTCCCAACGACCACTTATTCCACCGTGAGCTACTCCAACGCACCTGTCTACTCCGCACCTGCCTACAAGCCATCTGCGTCTGCGTCTTATGCTCCGGCTCCATATGCCCCAGCTCCAGCTCCATATGCTCCAAAGAACGCCACGTAAGTATCTTCAATGTTATCGTTGGTCAGCAAAATTTAACGTTGCTTTAGTACCCCATATGCACCACAATTCACTGGCGCAGCCAGCTCGATCTCTGGCTCCATGGCCGTTGCCGGTCTTGCTGCTCTCGGTGCTATGATCTTCGCATAAGTCTATCAAATTTTCAACCTAGACGGGTTTGTCTCTTGGCAGCCACCGCTGTAAATTCTCCTGAATGGTGGAACTGTTTATCGAGGGAGAAGCTAATCTATGGGGTCATGACTTTTGTGTTGTGGTGTTTTACGAAATAGGGCGCTATCAAATGCAAAGCATCTGTTCTCTCGCGCTATTAAACCATTTTCCATTTGAAATTAATTCTTAATTTATTTGCGTGGTCGTCGGAGAGGTGATGTTCTTACGTTTGGTTGCGAGTTTTTCTCTTTCTCTTGGGTGCGTGAAGAAAAATGAGGGCTTCTACAAGGGCAAAGGGTCTCGCAAACATCATACATGGCGAAAGCAAATAGGGTGTTAATCCTTTTTAAATCAATGTGTATAATTTCCATGCTTTGTACAGGTCTTTAGATTTTTTATTTTTTGCTCTTCCCTTCGGTCTCTAGAAGGGGAGGGTTGAAAGACGCACTCCAGGAGAGGAAAATTCAAGCCGAAGCGCACCGTAAGACTTTCCCATCTTTTTCCAATTCATAGCCAAAAGGTCGCCCAGCAGCAGTCCTCCCCAATACAATGCCCTTGTCGAAAAATCCGAGACATTCATCATTTCTCACTGAGATTAGGCTCCGGTCACAATCAATTTACGAGCCGTGCGCGTAATTTAACCCATTCCCATCACCCACCAACCATATCACACCCTCACCCGCCCCCCCCCCAACCTGGGCCGTTCCCGGGTAATGTTTAATTTCGCGTATTTTTAGTCTTTTTTCTTGGGTTGGTATTAGTTTATTAATTTAAAAAAATATATGGAATCGTCGGATTTACTTGTGGACTAAAAAAGAGAGCGGGACCGGACTGCGGTGGAGGGGGAGGGGGGTTTCGCGCGGGTTATTTTTTGGGGTTGGTTGAAAGTTGGGGTTACTGGGGGTGGTTGATTGGTGACCTTGCTCGGGAACGTGCGGTGGTATGAGCGGGGTGGGGGTCTTGTGAGATCCTGATTGTTACTATGTATGTAGTTGGTGTTGGGGTCCGGGTTGTGATTGGGATTGTGATTGGGATTGTGGTTGTGATTGTGATTGTGATTGCGGGGTTTGGAAGGTGGTGGTACGGCGTAGAGTGAAAGGGTATAAGTAGTAGTATAGGGTGTGCGGCGTGAGTAATCTCGCACTTGGACAAAAGAATTGTACTGTACTACGGAGGACGGAGTACGGGAATACGGAGGGTGGTGGCAACGGGTCGACGCAGTTTTGGGGGTTGTTTAGGAGAACACAATGGGCCGCAACGGGAATGTATCGTCCATCAATAATTTGATTTCCCTCGCTGGCGACAAAATGTCTCAACTTGCTTTGTCCAGAAAACTCATCTGCGTTTGTTGTCCGTCTCTATGTTCATGTGACAGCGCGATGGAATAAAAAAAAAATAAAAAATGTTTTTTTATTTTATTTTGCCCCAACAAGTACAGAGAGGGAGGAGGAAGAGGCTGCTTAAGCTAAAAATGTTGATTTTTATTTTTTTTTTCGCGTTCAATAACACGTGACGCTAACGCGTCGCTCCCCCTCGCGTTATTTTTTTTCCCCATCGCCATCTTTAACACCCAATCACTTATATTTAAGCTTGGGTGGGTGGCCTCACAAAGTTACCGACGAGACTGTTCCGGGTATTATTTCCGCCTCTACCTGTTGGCCAATTGATTTGGTCGACGGCTCTCTCTCTATCGATAAAAGTAATCAGCTAACCTTACGCCTGTTGTGGAGTCATGTTCGCAATACTCAGTACGGATGAGGCTTTGTATGGATGGTTTTACTTTCTTATCAGTTTCTCTTTGCCTTGCGCTGATCTCGGTTTTTTTTTTTTTGGCCCCTATATTAAATACCCTCTACTAACAGCTCACTGACCGCTTGTGTTACTCAATTCCTTCCTCAGCGCTCACCGTTATTCTCCATCGATCCCTCTCTTACTGAACACTCATCGGTCATCCTCTATTAGTTTCCCCTACTAATACCTGCCGACTAGGGCCTTTCATGAAAAAGCGAAATCTTTGAAGCCTGTTCAAGAATCAAAGCCGTCGACATTCTGGGTTGGAGTGCTCCAGCACGATAAAACCCACGAGACATTTGGAGAGCAAGCAGACCTTTTGTGGATGAAGTGCCATAAGGTACGCCCCATAAGCCCTAGTGCGTTTTCTGTTATCCGTCTAGCTGCTCACGGTCATGGTTCCAATAGAAAATCACAGTCGATACAATCCTCAGTTCGTATAACGGCCGGCATCAAGGTGAAGAAATAACTATCTTTGGTCATTTTGGACCCGTCAGCGGACCAACAACGATGGCCGAGCTTAACAGCTATGGTGATAACCTTATTATCCTACGCGCTATGCAAAACTCACCGACCCGTCTGCCTTTGCAGCCAAGTAATAAGCAGATTGCGGTGAAGCCATCACCACCAGAACAGCAGGGGACGATGGATAACGTGAAGGCACAATGGAGCCCAGACAATGCAATCACTAGGTCCGAGTTCCTGGCCTTACGTCCTCATAATGGTGGAGATACCGCACGCAGTGACCCATTACTGGAACCGAAAGAAAATTGTGACGCAAAACCACCGGTATCGATGGATAGTGTGCCCGTTTGTGGGGCCGCAGGAGCATACGTCAGCCCATATTGCCCCATCAAGACAGAGAGGCGCAGTGAAACACCTGCCGAACGAAAGTCGGTTCCACCCTTTCAACGTCAAGGAAGCCCAGGAGGATATTCTGAAACAGGGTCTGTTAAAGCAGAAGACACAGCTGCATCAGGGAATGCTCAACTGCAAGCGCTCTGTGCAAATCCATCCCCAGAGACTCTTGAGCGGGCTGTGGAAGGAGGTCTCAGGTTTTTGGACTCCTTGGCGGGGCATTTCGGTGAACATACAAAAACGAATCCAGACTCTGTCCAGTGGCTGCAGCAGATTGGTAAGCACCATAGTGATATCCAGTCGCGAAAGATTTGATACTGATCCCCTTAAAGAGACGGTGAGAATGCAAGCATCAAAGACCCGAACAATTGTGGGTGTAGTTGGTAACACAGGAGCAGGGAAATCAAGGTAATTAGAGACAGGGGAGAATGATAGAAGGTGAAAGGTTAACAATTCATAGTGTCATTAATGCGATGCTCGATGAAGAACGCCTTGTCCCAACGAATGTAAGACACCTTTCCCGGCCATGGGTTTGTAATGATCCAAGACGACACTAACGGGCTAATGCCTCAATAGTGCATGCGTGCTTGCACAGCGGTGGTTACCGAGTTATCCTATAACGAATCAGACGATCCGGAAAAAAAGTACTCCGCAAAGATCGAGTTCATTGCAGCTGCCGATTGGCAGAAAGAGCTCAGAATCCTTTTCCAGGAACTCATTGACGCGGATGGAAAGATTTCCCGCGACTGTAATAACCATGAGTCCGAGGCTGGAGTTGCTTATGCCAAAATCAGAGCAGTCTATCCCAAGAAAACGAAAGATGATCTCGGAAAAAGCTCAGTTGAGTCCCTTATGGAGGACCCTGCTGTCAAGGATTTATTCGGGACAACTAGAGAGATCCACTGTTCTACAGCGAGGGTATTCCATGCCGAGCTGCAGCATTATGTCGATAGTAAAGAGAAGTCAACCGTGGGGGATAAAAAGGACAAGAAGGAGAAAAGGGGGATGGAATTTTGGCCATTGATCCGCGTGGTAAAGTTTGTATTTCCTGATTCCCCTAAAGCAGAATCCTTTCACTTCTGACAAGCGACTAGAATCTACGTTAAGGCATCAGCGCTCTCGACTGGTGCTGTTATTGTAGATCTACCCGGTGTACATGACCAGAACGCTGCTCGTGCAGCTGTAGCAGAGTCATACATGAAACAGTGCACAGGCCTATGGATAGTCGCCCCGATAACTAGAGCTGTGGATGACAAGGCCGCAAAGGATCTCCTTGGGGAGTCATTTAAACGCCAACTCAAGATGGATGGTGGATATAGCTCGTGAGTTCCCTTGTACCTCTCCTGTGCTAACCTGTTAATTGATATGAGATAGTGTTACTTTTATCTGCAGCAAAACGGACGACATCTCCGTAGAGGAGGCTATTGACAGCTTGGGACTAGACGATGAACTTTCGGGGTTCAATGAGCGAATCAGCAACTTTAGAGCGGAACAGAGGCGCCTGAAAACAAAGCTGGCCGAATTCAAGGAATCAAAGGCGGAGCTCAAGAAGAACATGGATGATGCTGATGAGCAGATCGAGATCTGGGATACCCTGAAAGATGACGTCGAGGATGGAAAGATGGTCTACGATCCAGGCTCCGAGAACGGCAGAAAAAGAAAGCGTGGGCCATCAGAGGAGAAGAAGTCAAAGAAACAAAAACAGGGGAGCGACCCAGACGACAGCGATTCCCAGGACGATATTGAGGCTGAATCTATTACCAGCGAGGACTCTGAAGATGGTGAAAGTTCAGCCGGTCAAAGCACCAGGAAACATCTCACAATTGAGGAGATAAACGCGAGAGTCAGCGAGCTTCGTGATAGGAAGAAGACGGCGCGTAAGCAGCGCTTGGAACTCGATACATGCATCCATACCGTGAAGGATGATCTGGAAAGAGTCGAGGTTGAAGCGGATGAGATAAAAAGGGAAATGAGTGTTCTCTGCATAGCAGGAAGGAATGCATACTCAAAAGGAGCTATTCAGCGGGATTTTGCAGCTGGCATCGTATATACCCCTTAACCCTGTTGCTGGCGCTATATTTGCTAACTAGAGTACAGAAAGAACTTGATCAGGAACTAGCCTTTGAGGAAGACGAGGAGAATTTTAATCCTGACGTGGAACTGAGGGATTACGAGCAAGTTGCGCAGTCACTTCCTGTGTTTTGTGTGTCAAGCCGAGGTTATCAGGTTTGTCTACTCTTACCTACAATCCTCCTTGTGATTTGCTAACTCTACTTGCCAAAATAGAAGCTCCAAGGACGTATGAAGAATGACCAATCAATTCCTGCGTTCACTAGTATTGAAGAAACCGAAATCCCTAAGCTCCAAGCCCATTGCAGAAAGCTGACGGAGTCTGGTCGTGCGGCTGGTTGTCGGTATGCATAAGAGCAAATTACCCCGTTGTGTGTACAGTACACTAATCGTATAGCAGGAGATTCTTAAATAGCATGAGCCAACTTCGCAATTCATTAAGCCTTTGGTCTTCTACAGATGTCTCTGGTGCTGGTCTTACTAGCGATCAAAAGGCAGGAGAGCTGAAGGTGTTGCATGCGAAGTTGAGGAAACTCGAAGAAGTAAGTTGCCAATAATTGATTTAGGCTTCCCTTCAGAGTTGCGAGGGACATAGCCGAGCAGCGAAGGAAGTTTTACCTGTTTACGGGGTTTTTTTATGCTATGGCGTTGCTTTGACGGCAGTGTCCCTTTGCCGACGACTAACCGGAACTAGAAACTCGACCGAATAGTCGAAAAGTGCATAGATGATCTCAAAGAGGAGCTTGGGTATCACATTTATGATAAATACGGTGCGAGCAATCACCAGCGTCCTGACCCGTTTAGAAGTTGCTAACGAGACTCTAGTGCCCGCCGTTTCCACTGCTACTCAAAATGCGTCTACGACCTCTAGTAGATGGGGTGCACCAATCAACCGCGAGAATCGCGCCGAAGGTGGATACCACTTTCAGACTTACAAGGCTATTTGCCGTCGAAATGGTGTTTACACTAATTCTATTGGGATGCACGATCTCAACATGCAACTGTTAGTTTAATGTCCCCTTGTTCATTTCGTTTTGAGAGACTGCGACAGAATCATCATACATGAGGTTCTCTTCTCCCTCTTTAAGAGTATGATATCAATTTTTTTTTCGACCAGCCCTGGCCTCTCTAAAGACATGATGGTGTACAAAACCCCCACTATCTCACTTTACAGAATGTAACCAGTGGTACTCGCCTTGGTCCCGACGGCCTTACACACAATTACCATATCAAATCCGGCTAACCTTTTTACAGAGCTGAACCAATGATCAAAATCTTAGCCACAGGTTGGGAAAGAGCTTTTTCACGAGCCATCCCAGCAGTTCTGTCACAATACGCCGTTTCGGCTGGAAATGCTCTTGGGTCCTTCCACAATGATATTGAAGCTCGCGCTCGTGTGAATGGTGCAGGTATTGCAGGCCTTGCCATGCTTGTTCAGCAACTACAAGCCTACGACGCGATATTCAAGGATGTTGTTGCAATCTCTACTGAAGCTATCAATGCACAACAAAGGGAAATTAACCGTGAATTCGCCCCAGTGATTGCCGCGGCGATGCAGATCGGTTATGAATTGTGTGAAGGCGAGTATGGTGAGCCTGGACCCAAAAAAAAAAAAAAAAAAAAAAAACTAATATGGTGATCAATGCTAACGTGGGGCAAAAAACAGGAACTGGCTCTTTTGCCCGCATGAAATCCCACATGTCGAATCACGTTGACTATGCCAAGGAGATCATGTTCAAGGCGAGCACAGATGAAGTGCGTAAACGTCTAAAGAAAATGATTTCTTCAGTTGAAGAGACTATTGCCAACAGAACCGAAGAGGTTTTTCTACTCATTAAACGTGATTATATGTCAGTGATAGGTGGCGACCCCTCAAGACAGAGCGAATACATGTCCAAGCATGAGCGGTTTGCAAGAACGGGAGCCAATGAAATCATCAAAAAGTATGACAGCGTTTGGCGGGAATTGGTAAACAGTGAAGGCGACACTGCTACCGGAAATGATGTTGAGGCTATGGGCGTGGATGAACAAAACCCAGTGGAGGAGGAGGAGGAGGCTAGATCACCCACCAGCTCGATAGACGATGGGGATGTCAAGATGAAATGGGGCGAGGACGCCGATGCCAATAATGATGATGATGATTAAATTAGGTTTTTGTGTATAAAAGCTACCTTTATTTTTTTTCCCCAACATCATCTAAGCCAAGGGAGGTAGACTTTTTATTAAAAAAAAAAAAAGAATTTACATATAACCAAGCGTTCCCCCCCCCCCAAATTCCCTTTGTTTTCTGCCCAGCCGTTTTTTATTTTTTTTTAAAAAATAAAAACCCCTTCCCATAGGATAAAAGAACTGCACAGGAAATTTCTTAATTTTTTTTTTATAGGAGTTGATGGAAATTATATTGTACTTAGGTTCCCAGATGTCTACATGTATTTTGCATTTACATTCCCAGATATCTACAGATATTTGCATTTATGTTTGTATTTACATTTCCAGATATTTCTGAATATTTACGTTTCTATTTACAATTTACATTCCCAAATATTTTCAGATGCTTGCATTTCTATTTACATTTACATTTTCAGATATTTCCAGATGCTTGCATTTCTATTTACATTTACATTTCCAGATATTTCCAGATGCTTACATTTTTATTTATATTTACATTTCCAGATATTTCCAAATATTTACATTTCTGTTTACATTTACACCTCCGGATATCCACATATATATATATCTACACACACCCATACTTCCAGATATCTACATACACCCATACTTCCAGATATCTACACATATACTCACACTTCCAGATATCTACAAACATACCTACATATACCCATACTTCCAGATATCTACACACATACCTACACACACCCACACTTCCAGATATTTATATATATATATATATACATCTACACCTCCAGGCACTCACATCCATATTTACACATACATACTCACACCTCCACCAGATACCTACCGTGGAGGGCTTTCGGTGCCGGTGGGTAGTAGTGTACTCTGTTCTCTCGTTCGATGCTATGTACGGGGCAAACGAGGTAGGTAAGCTACCCCCTGCTAAGAATGCTGGCTATGGATAATTGCCCGGGTTCAGGGGCCGCCTCCGCAATATTCACACCCGCATCCACATCCACACCTAGACACACCCATACCCACACCCAGACACCCACATCCACATCCACATCCACATCCAAATCCACATCCACATCCACACACCCACACCCCCAAATACTCACACCCACATTGTAGACAACATTCGGTGTCAGTGAGTAGTGCATCCAACTACTCGCTCTGGTCTGTATCGAGAGGGGAAAAAAACAAACGCCACCCTCGCCAAGAGTCCTGAATAATTGTCCGGGCTTGGAAAACTATATATATATAGGTAGGGAGGGTTAGGAGGCTCGTTTGTGTGTTGTCGTAGCACAACATACATTTTGTAAGAAATTTATTATTATTTATTCCATCCATCGCATCGAGTTGTAGGGATATATATATATATATATATATATATATATATGTGTACAGTACGTATGCATGTACTGTCTATACGTGACTTCAGCGTACTCTCGTAGACTCGACTGTGTAATGCCATCTTGTTCATTCTTAGGAGACTTAACATACAGTTTGTAGAGTTGAGGTGCAAAATAAAGTACCTACCCTACTTTATTTCTTTTGCCTTCAGCTCACGCGGGGGTTTCTGCTTGAATACATCCCCGATAAGAGCCATTCCGGTCGCGTTGCCATGGGGCAGCGGTTGAGCTGCCCGTTTTTCTAAAATTGTTTCGCATGTCCTCCCCCATAGTTCTTCAGTGGAACGCACTCCAAGGCTCAAAGGGCTTTATCAAGAAGCCCTAGATCCCCCCCCCCCCCGCTCCTTGATGACCGGCACAATGCCATCTCATACTTTCTCTCTTCAACCTGCCATAAGAGAGGCCGTTACTCCTTATCAAACCGTAATACCAGCAAATATAATCAATTCTTCATGGTGGCTAGGAAAGAGTCCAAATTAAACTCTTCCTCGTACTGTTTATCGTCCCACAGCTCTCCCAGATCGTCCAAAAAGTCTTTCCTTCCCTTCTCCTTGACCTGTCCAGTCAGTATGTCGACAGAGTTTTCTTCCTCACCCGAAGGCTTCTCAATCCCCTCTGCCGTCTCACCAAGGTTAAAGAGGTCGAGGATTTCACCAGTGTCCATAGTTCCGAGGCCGGCGTTTTGTTGATTAACCACCGTGCTCGCAACATCCATCTTGAATCGCTGAAGGCTGTTGATAAGAAGTAAACGTTAGTCACAAATTCCAAGTAAGGGGTGAAGGGGTTGCCTACCTCATGATCTTCTCCTCCAACGTGCCCCTCGTGATCAGACGATATACATTGACAACCTTCTTCTGACCGATACGATGGGCACGATCCATGGCCTGCAAGTCCTTCTGGGGGTTCCAGTCGTGCTCCACAAAGATAACCGTGTCCGCTCCTGTCAAATTCAATCCTAGCCCACCAACGCTGGTTGTAAGCAGAAGAATATCGTAGCTTGGATCGGTATTGAATTGGTTCACAATGTTCTGGCGCTTGTTGGCCTCCACACTACCATCAAGACGGAGATACTGGGCACTAGGCAGCATCTTTTTCAGAATATCATTCTGGACAATGTCGAGCATTTCCTTCATCTGGCAAAATATAAGGGCACGGTGCTGGCTGACGTAGCTCGCCTCTGTTGTGAGTTCGCTATCCGATGGAGACTCAACCCCAATGCCGCAGTCCACAAGAAGATCGCGGAGGGCTGTCAATTTTGGAGCATGAATGGGATCTCGAAGGCTAGATTTCTGGAGCGCTAGTTGCCTCTGTACCTCTGCGTACTGTTTGTGTCCCTCTTTCATCACTAGAGCTGGAGAGTTGCAGAGCTTTCGCATATATTGGAGGGCCTGGAAGATGTGTTGTTTCGCTTCCTTGTCACCACTAGCAGCTTTCGCCTGGATGGCCTTCCCTTCCTTTTTCGTAAAGTCTTCATAGAGCCTCTTCTGTAGGTCACTGAGATCGCAGTAGTAGTTCTGAATAATTTTGGGAGGGAGGTCGTCGAGAACCTCCTCTTTGAGCCGGCGGAGGAGGAAGGGGAGCACCTGCTTATGCAAGGCCTCTATAGCGAGAGCCCCGGCCTCTTGTTCCTTCGACGAAGACTTGCTAAAACGGCTAGCGGCAATCGGCTTCGAGAACCTATCGTGGAATACCTTTTCTGTGCCGAGGAACCCAGGCATAAGGAAGTCAAAGAGGGACCAAAGCTCAAGGACGTTATTCTGAATTGGGGTTCCTGATAGAATAAGCCGGTGGTTGCTGAGTAGTCGTTTGACAGCAACTGTAACCTTAGCCTTTGGATTTTTGATGAGGTGGCCTTCGTCTAGGACGCAGTAATTCCAGCTTATCGGAGCTAGGACGTCAATATCATTCCTGCAGATATCGTATGAAGTGATGACGATATCGGTGGTCCCCAGCTTTGAACGAAGTTTGCTACGATCTACTGGCGGCCCAACATATGTTTGACACGATAGGAATGGCGCATATGCCTTGATCTCCTGCTGCCAATGCCCAGAAAGTGTAGGGGGACAAACGATGAGCGACGGTAGCGCACGCACATCTGGAGCCTTCGTCCTCGTGAACTCCTCCGCTCGCATGTGGTGGTCGCTTGCGACAATGCATAGAGTTTGCAGCGTCTTGCCAAGTCCCATGTCATCACATAGGACACCGTGTAGATGATATCTATTAAGAAATGCAAGCCAGTTGACGCCCTCTTGTTGGTACGACCTTAAAGTTGCCTTAATAGCAACCGGTATCTCGAAAGGCTCCACCTTGTGGATATCGAGCATCTGGGCGATGAATTTCCGTTCACGATCACGTCCCTTGAGCAGTTCTTCGGAGAGCCCTGGCGGGTCGGGGATACCAGCCTCGAGTGGAACCAGCTTCACGAGAGTAGCGAAGGTCGTCGTTGCAATGAGCCGTATATCATTGTCGGAATCACTCATACGGCCGAGAACAGGCACGATTAGGAATATCAAATATGGCAAGATGTCGTCCTCCATTACATGTATCAGGTCTGTTTGTGGTTAGCCAGGTCTCAGCGAAATTCACGGGACTTGAGACCTACGGTATATGCATTCAATCGCCCCCTGTCTACACCGCAGATCCAGTGCATTGTTCACCAGGGGTAAAACCTTCTCCACTAGCAAAGTCATGCCTTGTACTGTGATGACGCTGCAAACGGTCGCAAGACACTTAGCAGCTGAGTACCGAAATACGGAGAGAGTAGACTGAAGCGATTTCACAATGAGCGGCAACAGTGACACGATAAATGGGTAAAGGCCTGGGTCGAAGGTGGGAGCTAGGGCGCGAATTGTGGATAAGCTATCCACGACGGCTTGGCCTAGAGAGACGTTGGGATCTTTGATATCAGCGGGAAGATCACCGATAAAGGCTTGTTGCAGTGGGTCCTGGATGATGTTCTTAAGCATTGGTAGCCTCTCGAATAAGTCCTGGCCGAAAATTCGAGTCACTTGTTCCAGAGCCTCTTTAGCTCCACGTCGCATAATTCGGGCTGCTCTGGCTTCTCTCTCGAATTTTGCGGCATCCGCGTGATCTTTCCTATCTTCCTCTTTCATCAACGAAAGGATTACGTTTTGTAGCCCAGCATTGGCATGGAACTCCGGAGTCTCTGATGTGTCAACACAGCAGAAGCTGACTAGGTTGGACACAACCTTTTCGACTAATCCCCGACGAGTAGAAGTTGCATAGTGCTCTATGAGGGAAGCTACGGCGACAGCGGACCGCTTCTGGAGCTCCACATTTTCCTCGTTCTTGATGCTGTCCATCACACCCTTGATGACGGGACTTGGCTTCTTAGGGATCTCTTTTAGTGCGATCATGGCTCCAGCCGCCGCGGACCTAATGCGGATATCTCGCTGCTGTTTCATGGCCTTTGCCTCGTCGATGGCAGAGACTGCACTGGCACGGGCCTCATCGAGTGCCTGAGCCGATATCAATCGCTGAGCTGCCGACAGGCCGCGTTTGAGCCGGTTGAAGTCGTCATCGACAATCTTTTCTGCATTTGCAATTGAAAATGCGTTTGGACCTGCATCTGGGTCGCCCTGCACAACGATGGCGATTATCGGTATTTTAGATTGTGCGAGGCTGCCGAGATCGCGGAAGGTATGCAAGAGCTGGTGGCATTGAGCTCGTACCACCTGTGTGTAGCTAACCAAGTCGCGATAATGCGACGGGCGGTCCTGTTCAATGATCGGATGCAACGCGGTGGCAAAAGATTGAGCCAGTATTGTGGTCTGTGGAGATCTCCCTGCATACTCCTCTATTATCATCGCGGCAACGAGTTGAGTGGTCGCGAACGGTGATTCCAACTTGGGTATAAGCATGGGTCCAAACACTTGAAGGCTACCTTCCTCCGGCCAAACGCTCATGGCCTTGCCCATTGCTCTTGCTGCATATATCTTCGACCTCATGAGTACCTCTGCTCCAACAAGATCTACATCGCCTTGAATCATGTGACCGTCGACATTGTGTGTTGATTGCGGTGGGTCCTCCTTCTTCTCGGCCTTCCGTCTCCGTTTTGGAGCTGGATCGGGCCCAGAGGTTGGAGACGGTCTCCTAGGCGCCAGACCAGGGAGGACGTATGTATGTCCAGACGGCCGGATGAAGAGCGAAGGGTCCATTGGTATCGGGTGGCGTGATACACCGATAGGATGAAGAGACAGAGTCATTAGCGGCTCAAGATGTGGCAAGAACTCCGAAGCAAAGCTAGTTGAGCTCTCCTTTGCGAGTACATTCGACAGAGACATCCAAGCTCGCAGTGAAAGCTTCAGGACAGCTTCGCTTCTCTCTACCAATAGGTTTTGAAAGATAAGACGCAAAATCTTTCCGTTGACCCACCCCTTTGTACCTTCACCTTCGATATCAAGGAATGTCATGAGCGCTCGCAGTACGGCCGATCGGACACTCGTGATGGTATGTCTTAAGAATGGGTACAGCCGGGGGACAAGAAGGGCAAACGACTGATCAGGGTCGGAAGAGGCATTCTTTCTCATCGCATCAAGAACCTGTGGGAAGGAACAAAGCTTGGCTAGAAGGTCCATGACAGACCCTGTACTGGCGCTCAGGTCATCTCTCAGGTTCGAAAGGCAATCCCAGACGATGTTTATCAGGCCGTTCAAAGCCTGAGGCCGTAGACTAACAAATTCCTCCGCAATAGGGATCAGCGTAGCAGCACTAACGGCACGAACGTCATCGTCAAAATCCCCAAGACCCTTCATAACTGCTCGCACTACGCCATCAATAAGTTCATTGTCTCTGAGTAGAAGGTCATTCCTGACGGCGACAAGGTATTTCAGGCCTATCATGCCGCCGTGGCAGACTTCCCAGATTGGGGAGCTTAGCCCAAGGTCGTCCTGCATCACCAGTCGGTAGAGGATGCGAAAGGCAAAGTTCACAGATTCCGCAGGCAGGTGTATGAGAAGGGCACCCAGGGTCTGGCCCACAGTTTCTCGGACTGGAGCAACCACATTGTCAGAGATGTAGTCACCAAACCGATCTAACATGAATACACAGCATAAACGGCATGCTAGATCGTCCAGCCATTGGCGATTGAGCTTGTCGTTTTCCTCCCTAGTCTTGCCTCTCTCGCGCCCAGCTCCCGCCCCGTGAATTCGTATCACTTCTCGAATGCCCATCGCTGCACCGTGCCGGATGTCCCAGCTGTGATCAAACAAATCAACCATAAGAAATTCACAAAGCCGCTCGTAAGGCCACTCGATGCCCTCTGCCTCCGGCTCGGCCTGCAAAGCGGATGCCTCAGGCACCGCCGGTCCCTTGAACTCCTGGATCACCTTTGAGTCATCATCGCCGCCGTTTGTTCGTTCCAACGAAAAGTAGTCCTGTACATTGTCAGACTCCTCTGTCTTGACCTCTGTCTTGACCTCTGACTTGATTGCATATGGTTCGGGAACTGAAGGCGTCTGCGGATCTGCAGTGCTTGGCCGCCGTGATGACGACAGGTCAACCACCCTGACTTTGTTGGCATGGCTTTTGGCGCTCATTTTCGCTTTCCGCTTTAGCTGGTTCAGCTGTCTCTTGCTAAGCCCTGACTCATCCGTTGGTGTCTGAGCAGGGGGGTCATGTGGCGACATTGTGGGATGAACAGAAGGAGAAGCAATGCTATTGTTTCTAGAGATAGAAATATGCCCTAAAGAGGTGTCGATCCTAGGCGTTGGCAGCCCATGCATGGTGTTGGCGGCAAAATCCTTTTCTGTCACCAGATCTTCTTCCATGTACTCCCCCCCCAGCCCAAGCCGAGCGGCCAGGTTCTTCTTTTGGAGTGCCAGTCGCTGTGCTGGATCCAGCGCAGCCAGAGAGTAGTCATACTCCTTCCCAGCGCTGCTAAGCAGCTTCTTCCCGAACTTCAGTATAGAACTGACGTCGAGAGTCTCTAGCCGCAATTGGTCGTCCGAAGCGGGTGTGGGCGGCGAGCCATTTCTTTCGTGTTTGACGGAGGAGTCTTGCTCCTCGTCTGCATTCGGGTCAAACCTCTCCGCATTGTCGACAATGCCGCCAATGGCCTTGGCAGCTGCGATCCGGGTATCCCATGATTTCGACCGTAGGTACGGGACAACGCGCGTGAGCAGATTGAAGAGCTCGTCAGGATGGGCCTTCTGGACGTCTGCAAGTTGCTGAGCAGCTGTGTTCCGGATCAGCTGGGTGCTGCCCGTCTCCAGGAGCCTATAGAACGGTCAGTCTGTACCTTACACTTGCTTTTTCCGAGCCGCAGTGGAAAAACGTTTGGTGCACACAAGCGACCGCGCTGCAGCCGTCGATTGGGTGGCCAGTGGCTTACGTACGTAACGAGGCGATCGAGTCTGTGATACACGTGACCCAGATTAGCTGCGGGCCCAACCCAGCACCTGCTGCACCGAAGAAATTACCTGGAAGTCATGATTCTACGTGACTGGGATCATGCTGAAAACCAGCCCAAGAAATACAATAAGAGCGCTGCCGGAAGGGGCAATATTTAGAGACCGCGAGGTCGCGATGTGGAAAATCCAGTCTTGCGGGCGAAGCGAGGGTCGCAGGTGACACTCGCAGGATGGGAAGGCGATGGAAAAGGAATGACATGGAGGACCAGACACACGCTGCTCGATGTCGCAGAAGCGTCTCTTTATATCGACTGGCGACCGAAAGGCCCTCGTTCGCTGGTGATTGCCCGGCGCTGATTGGCTCTCTTAGATGCGCTAAAGCGGAAAGGCGCAGCAAGGGATGCCAAACACCAGGGTGACTCGAGACCGGCCTGGGCGCTGCTTCTGCTGCTGCGATGGGTGCCTCTTGCTCTTGTTCCTGCTCCTGCTCGTTCCTTACTCATCCAAGCTGCGCGATCGAGCAGCAGGCAGGACTGCACCGCCTGCCGTACACCTGCCCTCACTACCATCACCTACGGCCGCCTATCGTGCACTTACCATGCACTTACCGCACACTTGCCATTCACTGCTGGTGGCACGGGCTGCCGAGATGGGAGCAGGGGCAAACAACGGCCAGCCTGGGAAGGTGTAGCTGGAGGGGGGCCGTTGCAGAGCCGGTGTTGATTGCCATACGTGATCAATGTGGGCTCTACATCCGCCATGCGTGACTGCACGTCGCAGAGAGGACGTAC
Source organism: Geoglossum cookeanum (assembly GCA_021527025.2). Lineage (NCBI taxonomy): Eukaryota > Fungi > Ascomycota > Geoglossomycetes > Geoglossales > Geoglossaceae > Geoglossum > Geoglossum cookeanum. The sequence goes on from JAJDFF020000014.1 coordinate 162,864, forward strand.
AGGTGCAGGCTCCTCTACGGCGGCTTCTCTGCCCTCTAGAACCTGTTCCTGTGCAATTTCACCCGTTAAACCGAGTGAATCGCCCTTCGCACTGCGAAGGCGTGACTCAGTGACCTGAAACGCTGGGAATCACCACCAGGCGCTGATGCAATACTGTGCGGCCACATGCCATGCTGCTGCCTGTGCTTCCCGCCATTTGCAATCTGATCGGGGCACCATGTGTACAGTATGTATTTGCGTCACGTAGCCAGCCGATTCATGCTGAGATCTGTTGCGTCTGCTACCCGCTAAAACGGCCAGCCTATCGGTAAAGCTCCGTGGAACATAGATCAGTGTCAAGTTGGACGACAATCCGCACCAGTCGCTTCTGTAAATGCTCCACCCACAATAAGACTCGCGCAAGCCTCTGCGTTTGGCCCGATCCGATCTCGTCCTTTCCTGTGTCTAAAGCTGTGATTGACCGACGAGGTAGTGCTTCCTACATCGAAACACCGTGGGTTGCGAACCCGCGGCCGCAACGGCTCCTCATGTCTTCTGCCTTACCCCATCGTCCGTTGGCCTTCCAAGCCCCAGCTGCGGCTTCTGCTCCAACTGCGCCCGCGGGTACATTCCCCACCGGCACGAAGATCGAGGTGGGCAAGCATAATGTGGTTATCGATCGATACCTGTCGGAGGGCGGATTCGCCCATGTCTACCTCGTCAAACTATCCAAAACGATTGACGGGTCAGATGTCGCGGTCCTCAAGAGGGTTGCGGTGCCAGACAGGGACGCACTAACCAGTATGCGAACAGAGGTGGAGACGATGAAGAAGCTGCGGGGACACCGGCACATTGTGACCTATATCGACTCCCACGCTTCGCAACTCAAGGGTGGCGGGTATGAGGTGTTTTTGCTCATGGAGTATTGCTCCGGTGGTGGTCTGATTGATTTCATGAACACTCGCCTTCAGAACCGCCTCACGGAATCTGAAATTCTCAAGATTTTCTATGATGTCGCCGAAGGTGTTGCCTGCATGCACTACCTAAAACCGCCTCTGCTACACCGTGACCTGAAAGTGGAAAATGTCCTCATTTCGGTTTCGGGGTCCTCTAAACGGTACAAGCTCTGCGACTTTGGTTCGGCAGCCCCCCCGAGACCAGCAGCGACCACGGCAACAGAATGCCGACTTATTGAGGAGGACGTGCAGAAACACACCACGTTACAGTACAGAAGCCCAGAGATGATTGATGTGTATTCAAAGCAGCCCATTGATGAGAAGAGTGACATTTGGGCACTGGGTGTTCTTTTGTACAAACTCTGTTACTACACTACTCCTTTTGAGGAGCAAGGGCAGCTAGCCATATTACATGCCAGCTTTAAATTCCCAGGGTACCCAGCATTCTCCGACAGAATAAAGAAGTTGATAGGTATGTTCTTGATAAGCACCCACAGGTCTTCATTGTATGGTAACCTTCTTAGCTCTGATGTTAATGGAAAAGCCCCAACTCCGGCCAAACATATACCAAGTTATCCGTGAAGTATCTCTATTGCGAGGAATAGAAGTGCCAATAATAGATGTATGGATACTGCTAGTATCAGAAAGCCATTGTTTACTGACTTTCTTAGATTTATTCTGGCCAAACCCCATCAGACGCAAGAAAAGATCAACGATTGCCTTTACATCTTCCAGAACCCGCAGCCACTTCCCAACCTATCGTTGGGGTATACCACTCTTCCCCAATACCACAGCAGCAGATAATCCCCGATATAGTTCCGATGCGTCGAGGGAGACCTGTCGTAGCATCACAACCGCACTACAATGCTAAGCCTAGCCCCTCACCCTTACGGGGGGTAATTGACCCGTTCGCTGCTCTAGACTCTAAACCGGTACCGAACTCAGACGAGCTCTCATCTCGTTTCCCGACACTTGATCAATTCACCCTATTACACGACTCTGGAAGTAAGTTCGATTTCGATGACAAGCCACCACCAACCGCTACCCAAACGAGAAAGGATCTGAGCCAAAGAGTCACGGAAGCGCTTGCAGATGAAGCATTTGCTAAGCCTGCAGCGGGCATTACTACAATCCCTAAAACACACCAGAAATCACCATCCCTGGCAGTAAGACCAGACGATTCATTCAACTCATTCAAGGATCGAACAATTGGAAGAGATCCAAAGCCGACATACCAACCACTTGTGGTGCACCAGCCAACCCCAACGAGACCTATCATGGTCTCACAAGGAACCATGACTTCTCCCGTGTCCTCGTCGTCAGAGACCAAACCCGAGTCAAAGTCTGGTGATTCATCTCGTTTTCATTCTATGCCTTCTGAAAATCCATCCCCAAGTCAACCTAGGCGTCAGAGCGTTGAAATACAGAAGCCACAAATTATCTCACGACTTCGGCCGTCTTATCTTGAGCTTCACCGGTCACAGTCCCAGGCTACTAACTTGCCGAGGTCACCAGCATCGTCGCGACCCTCACTTGAGGGAAGCCGGCCTTCGTCTCTCGAGTTAAGCAACTTAATTCATCGCTCAAAGTCTGCAAACTTAAGGCCTCGACCCTCTAGCTCCTACGTCGAATCGAGCATTGATTTCCTCCGTGACCTCGATTCCCCTGAGATAGCTAGGTCTGACTTTGCACAGTCTCACTACGCAGCGGGCAGATTATCCGCCGCTGTCACTGGGAGGTCTGACATCTCGCATGATGGCAATAACATCACATCCAATGTGGATTTCTTAAGAGCAATGGAAGGAGAAGAGCCCACGCGACGAAAGGAGAAACGAAGCAGCAGTGGATCGAAACACAACAAACGCGCAAGCTTGCCATCCATATCACTTTCAAATACAAAGACGCTGCTCGCTGGCAGGTTCGGAGACGCGTTCCGGCGTTTCGAGACCAGCACCACCGGTCCGCCCCGAACGCCTAGCCCTCACCACGACCACGAAAGGAAGGACCTCACCCCGATAACTGGCTCCGAGGTGACTGGCGAGAGGAGCGACGATGGTCACATTGATGACGAGGATGTGGCCCCCGAAATTAAACGAGAGCTTGAGCGTCGAAGGCTAGCGCAGGAGGAAAGGCGTGTCGAGGCTGCGGCAGCAGAATACCGCAAGAGGCTGGCAGACAGAGATTCTCAGAACTCCGAGGGTGGTCGAGGAGCATATAGCGGTCTGGGAATCAACCGGGCTACCACCATTCAGAATAAGGTCAAGACCCTTTTGGATGAGAACCACAAGACACCAGTGCACAAAACTGCCGAGGGGTACGGGCGATTCACTGATTCAGAGCGGTTGCCACAGGCTCGGAAGTTCGAGAGCGAAGCAGCCAGTCCATTTGGTCCGACAATCTTAAATCGCAAACCTGTCCCTACAAACCAGGGCAAGTTTCCGGCTTACGTAGCTCCCGTCCCTGCATCCGACTTACCGTATAACAAACCCAGGAGCGCCACGTTAGATCAGCATGGCTATATTGCACCAGGGTCCCGCCCTAGCGCACCCCCCAAACCACAGAAACTCAGGACAGGCGGTCAATCTCAACCCTCATTGCCGAGCCGCGCACCGCCGTCGAGCGATGAGCCGAACGCGAATAGGGAGGACTGGGAGACGAATTTTAGCAAGCGATACCCAAGCCTTTCCGGACTGGAAATGGTGGAGACGGAGATAGACATGGTCCGACCAGTTGGAGCGAGGTCGAAAGAGCTGTGATGGTATGGCGGCACCTATAACAAGTGAATTACATTTTTCCCTCTATGTTTCCTCTACCTCTTTGAATCCCCCATTACCGTGTTGATGGGACTCCTTGCCGCAAGGAATATATATTTTATAAATGGCGTCCGAGACCATTGATAAAACGTCAGTAGAATAAAGGTACTCCAAGGCCATTTTTGAGGGCACAAAACCCGTGAATCTAGCCAGCTTTGTTTTATCTATTTTGGTTTTTTTATTTATTTTTGGCCAAGGTGGGGAGAGCCAAGATGTCGCATTGAAAGACCGTAACTAGGGCTGTTTGTATATATTGGAAGGCTTCCTACACCCCAGGCTCCTCTCTCTTTCGCCTCCCGTCTGACCGCCAGAAGAATTTGACCACGAATTCCATACCGGGCCTCTTCGCCGGTGTTGTGGTGGCGCTTTGGCGCCACCAAGAGGCTGTGCCTCTTATGCCGTCGCCACTCTACAGCATCGGAATAGTGCTTGGACCCGCTGTTCTAGATTCCGGACATACCGCGAAGATGGGGTCGACAATAGGGATGATGGGCCATGTAAGCTGGTCTTTATACCTTAGAGACTAGTGCTGCCCTTCTTCCATCGCAACATTTAGGTCTCTTTGCCAACAAGCGTCCGCAAGACTTCTCTGCGATATATAGAGTAGAGGGGAACTTACTGTTGCTAAGTAGCGTGCAAGAATTGAGCATATCTCCCATGGAGTGTGCTGACCCTGCTATTAGCAGTGCTAGGATCTAATAGCGAGTCCTCTATAATCCGTTCTTCTTCTCCAAAGAGCATCTGTTTTGCAAGGCTATTTGTCAGCGACTCCTATAGCTCCGTGTCGATCAGAAGTACTTACGTCTGGCTACTTCTTCATTTACTGCTAGGGGGTGGGGGGAAGCTTCGTCAGAGACGAAGCTAGTAGTAAACCCGGGAACAGGATAAACCTAAACTGTGTGGTGGGCGGGCATGGAGATTAAGCCACGGAAATAGATTATCTTATCCCTTAACGTTCTGGTCAGCACATAGTGTCGGGATTGTAGGGCTGCGCGATAGAGTAAGTATACCAAAAATGCGCGTAGCATACTAACGCCCGTTGTCGTCCGTCCACCCAGCATTACAAACACGCACCATCCGCATTCTCATCACCTTTCTCTTGTCACCTTTTACATTTCTTCTTATCATCCTTCGATTATGTATCGCTCACCTACCCCCTGGGGCAGGAACCGCCCTTTTAGTTCTCTTGCTGAAGTTCAGAGAGGACTTCAAATGGCTGATGATATATCCTGAGGGAAATTTCGCAACGCAATCTCGGATCATGTGCATGACGGCAAGTTTGATGCGCCAAAGGTAGATGATAAAGAATGGAGAAGATTGTGTGAAGATCTGTGTGAAGAACTACACAAGAGTGGATATTTCGATGCTCAATGCCCAGCAGACTTACCACTGTAAGCCCCTCTTCTCATCCCTCTTCCCTCCTCTTGCTCACGACACTGACGGCTAACTCACCATATAAAACTAGCCGCGTCTGGTGTGCAAGCCGCACAGCCGTGTATGAGTGCAAAATGTATCGGCGACAGGTACGCCAGCGCTTCGACACCGGAGGTCTAACCTCTTAAAGGAGGAGCGAGACCACCCCGCGAAGGGGAACTTGTGTTACCTCCGCGATAAGGAAGGCCATTATGTGGCCCAATGTCCCAACAAGCCTAGGTCTTCCTAAACTCTGTGGATTTTGGTGAGATTTTGGATGATCTGCTAGTTTGTGTGATCCGTTCATTTATGGAATACGTTAGGAAGGAAAATTAGAGCTATCTCAAAAATTTGTGTGCTATGTATGCGATTGTTGTTTGTCTCCCATTATATTTTATTTTTGAATCGTTTACATACTAGAGAAACTCTATGCAAAGTTCTAGAACCATAACTCCAGAACTGATTTTGGGGGTTGTGGTTATAGCGGGGTGCCGGAGGTTCTATTACGGCACGCCATCGAATACCGGTCCAAGTAGTATAAAAAGCCACATACACTATTATCGAGTCCTTGAAGAACAGGGGCTTAAGCTACCTGAGCAAGAGGTCAGATTTCCGATATCTAGGACCGTTCCAGATCACAGATGCAGTGGCTACAGCCTGAGACGATACATCCACAGTGCCAGCGGCCCCTCCGCCGACTACTCTGATGGGTGGAAAAGAGTATACAATACCTTGTCAAACAGACAAGGTATACGAATTATAAAATGTCATGGGAAGATAGAAGAAATGTAGAGAGTGCGGAAACTATATACCAAGAGTTCAAGTCACGGAGGCCGGCGATAGTGAGCAGCTACCCCACCACATCCAGAAGTGATGGCAGAACAGCATGCCCCCATGTAGTTGGACATGTGTATTGTCAACCCACCTACATGAAAATAAATAATCTTTTGTTGCTTTCCTGTCCTGCCTAGCACATATCCTGCTCTGGTGTATGTATACATACAAGTACAGAGTGGATGAAATAGTATTTCATCTACACCAAATCACAGCAGGGATGAACCACCAGCGGGCAGCAGCAGCAGCAGCAGCAGCAGCAGCAGCAGAGCCGCCGTCCGAACCGGGTAAATGAGCACGATCATACTAGCCCGGTGGCATTCGTTACCAAAAGCCGCCGGTAATATTACTAAAGCTGACGGTGATATTACCAAGCTGACCCGGCGGCATTCCCGGCGTGGCTGCCACGCCAAATAAATATCCTTGCGGCGTAACCCCACTCTTTTCCCATCATCATCCCTCCTCCCTCGTCTCTCTGTCGTTGCTCGCCTCTCGAAGAAGGGAAGAAAACCACCATGACCAAAACGAGAAAAGCCCCGCCTGTCGTGATAAGGGACTACAAGCCCAAAGGCCAATTCACCACCATCGGCGGGCTTAAAACCTGTAACCCCCCCTTCCCCCTTCTAGAACAGCCACCCAACTAATCCCCCACTCCCCCACAGACCACACCACCACGCCCTCCCCCCGCGCCTCAATCCTCTTCATCTACGACGTCTTTGGCTTCATCCCGCCCACCCTCCAGGGCGCCGACATCCTCGCGCAAGCCGGCAACTTCTCCGTCTACATACCCGACTTGCTCGCCGGCCACTACGCGGACCGATCGTGGTTCCCGACCGACACTCCCGAGAAGGCAAAGTTGCTCACGGGGCTGTTTATGAGCCGGGGGGATGTAGGCGCGGCTGGGGACCGCGTTGGCGAGTGGATGCAGAAGGTGCGTGGGGACGGGACGTGGGGCATCGCGGGGCTCTGTTGGGGCGGAAAAGTCGTGGCTATCGTGACGGGGTGGGGATTGGGGTTTGCCTGTGCGGCCATAGCTCATCCGCTTATGCTTGATCCTGGTGATGCAGAGGACATTTCAGTTCCATTTCTGCTGCTAGCCTCAAAAGACGAAGACGCAGAAGACGTGAAGAATTTCAGTAAGACGTTGAAGGGGGAGCACGTTGTGGAGACGTTTGCGGACCAGATTCACGGGTGGATGGGCGGGGGTGCTGATTTGGAGGATCAGAGGTGTAGGGAGGAGTACGAGAGGGGGTATGGGATGTTGGTGGAGTTTTTTGGGAAGAATCTTTGAGCAAGGGGGAGGGGGTAGCCAGGAGTTCAAAGGGTTGGCTTTGGTATCTTGATTTCCTGTTCGTGGGTAGGATGGGTTTTGGCTAGGCTTGATTTACTAAGTACGGAGAAACGCCTGCTATAGAGCATTAATCACCGGGGCAAAAGAAATGCCAATTGCCGCGATACTAATACCACAAGCTACAGCATAACCAAGCTCGTTCCCCGCCCTGTTTGGAACAACTAACAAGCTGCACAACAACATATACACATAGCCCCCCCCCCGTTTCTAGTGATCGCACATTTTCCTGAACAACTATATAACCAGAGTCCCTCCAACGAAAAGAACGCAGCTACATTAAAGGAACCCCCCACTAGCCAATCAAACGAAGTCGGGCGATGGTGAAAACGAAAATTATATTTTTATTTTTATTTTTATTTTGGATTTTCTGGCCTTCGGGTCGATAGATCGATCAGATCGTGCGCGTTTGAAAAAAGTACCAGTGGTCAAAAATGGTATTAATCTCCAAGTCGTCATTGACTCATGGTACGGAGTGATGACGTTGTAAGATGGTGGGAATTTTGGAGGTGCGAGCGTGATAACCTAGCGAACATGGGTGGAAGATGTGGAAGTCTCGACGATATCTATCGTTTTTTTTTCTTTTCTTTCCATTTTCCCTCGGGAGCGATCTATCTCCCATGCTGGTGCAGAAGTAGTCGACTGCTCTAGAGTCGATGTCTCTGCCCGACGCTGGGCCATCTAATAATGCTCTGCTTGGTCGATTTCGCCAGTGCTCTGAATCTACGCCTGAACCCCTCTGCGCGGAGTTATTGTAACCCCTATCCTCCTCCTTAGGTCCATTTATCGTCTGGAAAAATGTGGCCCTCAGTGTCCTCTATTCGACAACGCTTTCCAGTCAGTCCAGAACCAAGAATCTCCTGCGTTCTCAGAGTGACCAAGTGGCAATGCGTCTTGATGCTGGAGAATCACTGGGGCGGCGGTAGTGGGGGGTGGTCCGAGCTCCAGTCTTGTGTGTCTGACAACAAATATTCGCGAAGGCAGAGACTCAAACCCTCAAGCTCATGTACTAAACCGCACCAACGGACAGACGCAGCCATTGCACAACACAACGAGTCCGGGGCATCTCGCGACTTTTTGCGTGTTCCTAGATCTTGTCTTGAGCTTCTTCTTCCCTAGTTTGCTTTATAAACAGTCCCGGCTCGCCAATATCGACACGCGTGAAGCTCTGTCTTTGGTATAGTCTTGTACGCGCGTGCACGTCTCTCAGGGTGCCTTTCCGCATTTCCACCACAGTCCTCGGAACCTCCCTCGATATGTCTTGCACGCCTTCCAAGGGTGGCAGACGCGTCCTTCAGGATGTCGCGGTAAACGTGTCTGGCACGCCTACAAAGCTCCTCCGTCTCAGTCCAACCAAGATTGGCAACAGAGCTGTTTTCTCAATTGAGGAACAAGAGAATGAAGATAGGCTTAGGGGTAGCCCTATCGGGAAGAAAAGGACCATCGACGAGGTTGACTACGCAGTTTCGAGGGCAGATATTGCGCGTCCGGCCTTGGGGGAGCGTGTAGAAACGCGAGGCAACGAGAAAATATTGGCTCTTCATAAAACAACAAAACCAAATACTACAAATGGCGGCAAGGATATGGTAAGCCTGAATGGATGTTGTGAGCGCGGGCGTTACTAATGGTTTGTTTTCTATCAGACATCAGAGCCTACTGCTTCCGATCAAACACGAGAGTCTGCTCAGCTTTCCCAGAAACCATTCGACGAGCAACTAGAATACAGGATGTCTGGTCAACAAAATGTCCTCGATCTGCTTGTTGCGCCTAGATCGCATATCTCGACACCCGCAAGCAGGACCAATGCTAAGAAGGTATGTTAAATCCGTCTAGCCTCTGAAATATCCCTATTGACTGTTATCAAGCGTGCTGAAATGCTCCGTATCCGCCTCAAACTCGCCATGTACAAAGTCAAGACAAACCAAATACACGTTCCAATGTCCGAGTTACAATTTCTACCTCACGAACCGGCGAAATCGCTTCCAAAGCCGGCGGCATCTTCAGCCCCTAAGACAGTATCACTACAGCCAGCACTGTCGAAGCCGAAACTGTTACCCGCACCTGTCCTCGTTCCGACCGCCTATTCCGCCCGCCCGGTAACTGAATCGTACATGCCGTCCTCGCCACCATGTTCGGCACCGAATAGCGATGAGGATAGCCCGGATTTGGTGGACTCAGAGGACCAGGATTTCACCACACCAATAACTTCCAGGGAAAACAGAGTATTATTACAATCGCCAGTACAGCTTAGCAGTCCACCAAGTAGCGAGAAGCGAGTCGCAAACAGGAGCAGAATCTATGATGCAGAGGGCAGATTAATAAGCAGCGTGGTCAAGGGGAGAGCTGCGGATGGTTTGTTAGAATTACTACAGAGCTAGACACTCGCAAAAAAGTGGCGGTTGTATTTGTTTCCTTGCATGCTCTGGAATTGGCTCGTTCCCTCTTTATTTCTACATGGAGGGTCTTACCCGGAGGATATGGTAATGACCCCAGCATTTTCCTTCTAATTGCTCTGTATTTCTTGGTCCATAATGGGGTAGGTGGGTAAATGGCAGGTGATGCCCACAGTCATCATCGCTTCGAGCTGTATCTAAAATTCCTCCCGCCGATGTGGTTTAGGGTTTTTGTTTCCTTTGCTTTTACCTCCTGCTCACCGCAC